>JAFFZH010014112.1:0-30704 GCA_018420115.1 Euura saliciscinereae | reverse complement strand
ATTAATGTACTTGGCGAAAGGTTTTTGCACCAGAGGTGCTTTTGGGGTATATCAGTGCTTCTACCCCATGATCATGGAGTAAAAGGAGACATATCTCCCCACGTTTAGGCTTCTAAAAGTGGTCGTCAAATCCCACGGTAAAGGGAGCGCTGCGAACGAGTCTGTACCGCAGGAATCCGGGCTGACGTAGGCGCGCGCATCAGATACACGTAGCCATGTCCATGGTCACTATGGTTACGCGGAAAAGAGGATGGGGGTTGCGCGGTATCTGGTGCGCGCGCTCACGTCAGCCCGGATTTCTGCGGTACAGACTCGTTCGTAGCGCCCCCTTTACCGTGAGACAAATTTTTCTTTCAAGATATGTCTCCTTCTACTCCATGCCCATGATCCAGTAGTGGTCACTCCCGTCCTAGTCTATAGATGCCGTTATTCAGCGTCGAAAACAAACAATGCGGCATGTCCACACGTCAATTTTGAAAGAATCGCTTTTTTCCGATTACCTTCGATTCTGAAGTGGTTGTAATCGAACTTGTAACGATTCTTTCCTCTTTTTCAAGCCTTCAAGATCCGAAATGGACTCCTACATCATTCAGGTACAAACTCAACTCCATTTTTCGAACTTGATTCTAGGTTATGTCGTACTGTGTTATGTTTACACTGTTCACGTATTTGCCACTACGGATCTCGGATCCCGACGGCAACATTTTCCTCATTCTTCAATTCACAAAATTCACCAACCCTCAGCCCGAAAATACTACAAATTTACGTTGAGGGTTAATCTCTAATAGAATAAATCGAACCTATGAGACGCGTACAAATTTGTCTATATAATCAACGGTTATCGTTACAGCTCCGGCGTGCATGGCTGAATCAGGATGGAGAACATCTTGCGGTAACTATTATATTATCTCTCTATCCCACCACCAAAACTCTCGGATAATCATCGCGTGAATAAATGAGGTGTGAATAATCCCAACTCTAATTCCAGGACCTGCTTTCCCTCAATCACATACACGTATCGATTCCCCAACTCGGAACAGATTCTGCGTTGACCAAAGCTATGGAACACTTATCAGCGCCGTTCGACGACCTCGTTCTCCATCATTTGAAGTAAGCAAGTCGGAATTCAGTCTTAAAGAAACTCTGATCGTGTGTCTGAAAATATTTCCAGGGTTCTATCGTCTGTGAATAAGGAAGACGCCTACACGACGTACTCTTATCAAAGCGGAGCTGTTCAATCGCTGGCCAAGATTCTGCAGTTGCAGAAAGACGAGAACTGGATGTTGCCAGTTATGAATTCGATGTGTTTGGACCTCAGACGACTCGCAGTTAGAGCAGAGTCTCTCAAGTCTAGCAAGAATCAGAAGCCCGGAGAGGTCTTGGAGAAGTGCGCGGAGTGCTTAATGGGCTGCTTCAGGGTCTGCGCCGCAGACAACCGGACCTCGGACGACGATACTAAGAGATGGGGCATGCTCGCGCTCGTCAATCAACTACTCAAAGTTTATTTTCGCATAAACAAACTACATCTCTGCAGGCCTTTGATCAGGGCTATCGAGTCTTCCGCTTTTAAAGACCAGTTCGCTCTCGCTCAACAGATTACTTACAAATTTTTCGTCGGTAGAAAAGCTATGTTCGACAGCGATTATAAAGCTGGTAAGAAACGGGGCGGTTTTTAGGCACCGTTTTTATCGTTGATGAAAGATGGTCAAAAAAAGGATTGAAACATTGTAAATTTCATTTAAATTATCTAAAATTGAACTAGAAACATCCTCTAGGACAATTAGACGATTTTTATAGCTTATAAACTCAGTAAATTGGTAGTAAAAATTGAATTATATTCACAAAAACAGTTTATCTAATTTAACGTCCGTCTAAAGTCTTCCACAATCTATTTGAACAGTTTTTAATGCTTGTAAATTTGGTAGATTCGGATTTGCGATTGAAATATTATCGAATATCTCATTTAATTGACGGATTATTTAACTAAAAAACAATCGAGTGGCGATTTGGAGGATAATTAAATCCTAGAAATTTAGTAGATTCAAAATATAGATGCAAATATCTTCAGAAACCTCGAATTATTCAATCTTACATCTGAATAAAAGAGTTTTCTAGGATTTTGAGGCGGTTTTTACTGTCGAAATTCAGTAAATTCAAAAGACAGATGGAAATATTCACACTCAAAATAATTTCCAGAGGTATTGAAGCGATTTTTATTGTTTGAATCAAGTAAACTTGGAGTATGGGTGAAAATATTCACAAAAATCTAGTTTAATCAGCATCTAAAACACTTTTAGAATCTATTTACATAATTTTCAATGTTTTGCTCCTCAATAAGGGCTGAAATATCCTCAAAAATGTGAATCAGGGATTCTGAGTCAATTTTTAATGCTTCAAAACCATTTATTTTTTCTGTTCGTAGCTGACGAATACCTGACCTACGCGTTTGTGCACTGTCACAAGCAGTCGTCGAAGAACAAACGTTTGATCCTGACGTATTTAGTCCCGGTGAAGATGCTGTTAGGCTACATGCCGAAGAAGTCTTTACTGGAGAAATACAACCTTTTAGAATTCTGGGAGCTCGTTGAGGCCGTGAAACGAGGAAATCTTAGGAGTTTGGAAGAAGTTATGAGCAAACACGAGATATTCTTCATCAGCGCCGGGATCTACCTGATCGTAGAAAAGCTCAAGCTAATTACCTACAGGAATCTATTCAAAAAAGTTTATCTAGTTCTAAACACGCATCAAATCCCGGTCGAGAGTTTGCTAGCAGCGTTGGAAATGCACGGCGTAGAAGACGTCGATATGGACGAGACCGAATGTCTCGTAGCTAATTTAATATTCGAGGGAAAAATCAAGGGATATATATCTCATCAACATAAAAAATTAGTCATATCGAAACAGAATCCATTTCCTCAATTGTCGTCGTTGAATTGATTCGAGTTTAATTTGTAAATGATTTACGATTTATTTTTCATACTCCTCGGTGTATCGAAGTCGAATTTTCTATTATACATAAGAATAATGTAATGTAAGATAATATTAAACGTTCTTTCTTGTTCTACAAAGTTTCTCGTTTATTCTCTTCCTTTCTTCACTCATAGAAAATTGAGGTCATATTCTTTCATAAACAGTTAACAATTGTTTATTTAAAGAAAAATAAACAGAAATTCATAAAGTGGAAAGATTCGATTCTGACTCTTACAGGACTAAAAATATGCTTAAAATAGATCGACAATAATGATTATCTACGTAAGAAAAAACTCGCTATTTTTAAAACAAGATTCGTACTATCTAAAATGTATTACTTTATTATTTTTATTTCTATGAGGCTCGATTTTGTGAGAAAAAGGATCCCCTAAAGTCGTCTCATTGCGTTAGTGGATGGACAAATATTCATAATTTGAATTTAGACAATTTTTCCAAATTCGAATTCCGACGCTCGAGAATGAAATCGATAAATATTCAAAAATTTGAATTCCCGCGAACTCTTCGTCGCCGATTACGGCAAGCGGAAAGATGATCGTCTAAATTTCCAAATTCGAATTTCGACGCTCGAGAATGAAATCGATGAATATTCAAAAATTTGAATTCCCGCGAACTCTTCGTCGCCGATAACGGCAAGCGGAAAGATGATGGTCTAAATAAGACTAGATACAAAAAAATTCCCGTTTGATGACGAAATCGCGCGTTTATCAATCATCATTCCATCGCTCTCAATATTTCCTCATTCTATACGAAATAAGCGGTTCATTAAAAATGTTGGAAATCGTTAAAATGACGTATTATTGATTGAGGGCCGTATTGGTCGGGCCTCTACACATCGACCAATCGCGACTCGGCTCAGTATTCGATGCAAGTATGGCCGCCCTGCCGTCACCTACGCAGGTATACCACAGTTTTCTATAAATTTCAATAAACATTAACGTCTATTCAGTCTCCACTGGCACGCGAAGATCGACGTAAACCCATCTTCTAAAATCTGTGATTAAAATATTTCCCACAAACGAACGTGACACTGGTGTAACAATTGATTTTTCATCGCGGCACCCTGCCTCTGGCCACCCGTCTCACTGACAGCATCTATAACACCGTCCGCTGCTCTGCCCTCGACGATTGTTTATTCGACACGGGATCATCGAGTCGATCGTTAACAAATTGTAGAAAAACATCGAAAACGGATCGAAACGGTGTCGCTAAATCGGACCCTGCGGTCGTGTGTTAACAAAAAATGGCGAACATCGTCGACGCACACCCCTTTTATCAGGTCGTCTTGTGATTAGAATTATTTTGACAGTTCCTTCGATTCATTTTTCATTCGCAATTATCACCAAGCGAGTTTCCCGATCCTCAAAATCGTTGAAAAAAAAATTCGATTCCGTGGTTTTTTCTTATCGAATTCGGAGGAAAAATGTAGAGATATTCTTTATCGTATCATTTCCTGTTGACAGGCACTCAGATTATCTGAGAAACGTTCGACAAGAGCAATCTCGGGTTTTCTGTGTCCGACGACTTCCGCTCGTTGTCAGTCTCGAAGAATTTTATCTCCTCACAGACTCGCGACCTTGTAGAATTTTTCTAATCTTCGTTGTTTTTTTCAGGTGGCTGGAAGCCACAGCGCCATATATGAGGCCTATTACTATCAGGTGAACCGTGTTTGCCTTATTATCGATATTTTATTAAAAAAAACTTTGCGTAACTCTGTTTTTTTTTGGCAAAGGTCGACCCGAACGGGTATGGCAGAATCGGCGCGATGGAGGCGGCGAGATTTCTCAAGAAATCGCAGCTCAGCGACGTCGTCCTCAGCAAAATATGGGACATGGCTGACCCACAGTCTCGGGGATCCCTCGACAAGTCTGGACTTTTTGTCGCCTTGAAACTCTGCGCCCTCGCCCAGGCTGGACACGACTTGAGCATGAATAATCTCGGATTGGAAACCCCACCGCCAAAGATGGTAGATATTTCAACTTCTCTACACCGTCTAATTCTATTCATTTTTATACCAGTTTTTCATGACTTTGTATGAATTTTTGAATTTTTTTTGCGGAAAAACTGGGATTTGTATTGAAACGCTTCGTTATCTTATCAGTTCTACAGAGATAATCGAAAATACGTGATATTCCATCGTCTTTCCTTATCTCGCCTAATTTTTTACTCTCGATTGATCTTTTCAGGGCGAAGTTCCGGTCATACCACAAAAACCAAAGCCTGTATCCCCGGCGGTGATTACGTCCATCAGTAACGGAGATTGGTCGATAAAACCCTCCGAACGAATCAAGTACGATCAACTTTTCGACAGTCTGCAGCCCGCCAACGGATATATTCCTGGAAATAAGGTCAAGGGGGTCCTGATGGACAGCAAACTCCCTCTGGATACCCTCGGCAAGATTTGGGACCTCGCAGACATGGACAAAGACGGGATGCTCGACAGGCACGAATTTATCATTGTGAGTCGTCTCTGGATGCTTAGAGAATCACAAGATAATACGATGGCGATTCTAATACTTGACCTACGGTTTATTTCACCCCCCGCAGGCTATGCACCTCGTCTACAAGGCGCTGGAGAAATACGCAATTCCCAGTGTACTGCCACCAGAATTGATGCCCCCTGGAAAAAGAAAAGAGATCGTTATGCCGATCCCTAGATCTCCGGTACCCCAGCAAGTGATGGCTCCGCCGCCTATTCCTCCCCTGCCTAACGTACCCGCGGCAAACAATCTCGTTGGTCTGGAACCTGCAAAGGTGACGATTGTTCGTTCATATCGTATATTCTGAACTTGAAGACATTTTTCTTTTGTAGAAGAATTTTTCAAATGGAGCAGAGATTTTATTTCTCGAGAATGATTCGGCATGTTGCATATTTTTAAGAGTTCTAATCTTATCGAAATTTGGGTCAAGATTCAAGTTCACCGAGACTCTCGAATAATGCCACCGAATTGAACCATTTTTTTTTTTTTTTATACTTTGAATAATAGATGTTTATTAATATTGATGATTTGATGAGATAAAAAGTGGATCATTGTGTAAACGAAAGAAATTGAATTTGGTAATGGGACAAATTTTTCTTCGCGACTACAAATTGATACGATTTTACGATTTTCAGAATGATTTTTTCATTCTAAAAGAACATTTTACGTTGAGTATTTTAGTATCAACATTTTATGAATTTTCTCAGCACTCAGAGCCTCGCAGCGTGTTTACCAGTCTCAAAATTAGCCGCAATAGTCTTAACTAGGGTGCAACAAAACCTGGAACTTTTGGAAAATTTCATGTTCCCAAAGCATATAAAAACTCCGACGACACGATTAATTCTTCGAATCGTTTTCAGGCACCTGTGATTCATAAATGGGTCGTATCGGCGGAGGAACAAATAGGGGCTGACAACCTGTTCGCGCAAGCAGACATGGACATGGATGGCTACGTTTCAGGGTCTGAGATAAAGGACGTTTTTCTCCAGAGTGGATTACCGCAGGCCGTTTTGGCCCACATTTGGTACGATCTGGGAACAAATTTCAGTCTTGAGGCAGGGTTTTGGCACCGAAATTGATATAACAGCGAAGACAAGTCGTCTCACAGACTTTTGGATCAAATTTTTTAATGAATAGAGAGTAAATGTGAGATTAATTGATTTTTAATTCTCCAACAGGGGCCTGTGCGACATTTGCCAAAGCGGTAAGCTCAACAAGGAACAATTCGCTCTGTCGATGTGGCTGATCAAGCAACAACTCCGAGGTATCGAACCCCCCGCAGCTCTGACGCCGGAAATGATACCTCCGTCTCTGAGAAAACTCTCGGAAAACGTCGTGGTGAGTATCGGGGAATTACGATCAATGTATTGTGATGCGTTTCCGGCCTCTGAAAGCCCGCCAAAAGACGTAGAGAAATACGCTGATGATCAGAATCGCCCCGATCATGAATACATGGTGATCGAATTTTATCTCCACTTCCTGCGTCACCTCGAGTCTCACAGTCCCTGCCAATTCTCCGTCCTGCCAGCAGCTGGAAGAAATCTCGATCGTTATTCGACCCGAAGATCTTCTCTGAGCCATTTCTCACCTGTAAATATTCGCGTCTGCGAATCTGAGTCTAATTATCGTCAATTCGTTGTTGAAATTGACGTAGATTCTTCCTCCAGATTGATCAGCTATCAGCTTCGAGTTTATCACCTTGTTGCCGATCTGCCAAACGACCGGCGCGTCGGTGTCCAGGTTCCTGAAGACGATACGAGACTAGCTTAGCTCTGATCGAGGATTAAACGCCTTCGTCTCACCCTGGGCATCTCAACGCCGTCTTTGTGTCGTGCTGTTGATAAATCGTGACTCTTGTCACGGTCGGCGGTGGGTCCGGCATGCCTTGATGCATAGAGTAGATACCCGCGCTGTTGTTAGCGCTTTCTAAAACGTTTCCGGACCTATCGCGGACTTCGAAGATCACGTTCTTCTGGCACTTTACCTGAAACGATAGTCGCGGGTTCAGTAAATACAGGATAACGCTGATACGAGTACCTTGCAAAATCCGACCATTATCTCCGTCTTGCGATTCTTTATCTCTTCTATATTCTGAATAATTTTTGGAGTATTCAGAGATCGGCACGGAATCTGGTTCCTAAAAACCGGCAAAACGGCATCTATCAGAGCCCCGATCTTCTTCGGATCTTCGGTCTCTTCACTCGCTGTATATCGATCGATCAGTTTACTGTCTTTTAGAATCATTCTATAGTTACCGTTTCTCCTATCGCGCCGAGAACTCGACTCCCCGACGGATTCATTGATCGTCGAAATCGTACAGTATCCGTATTTGATCTTCTTCCCAACTTTATCGCAGGTCGAACACTCCGTCCATTCCGTCCATGCGGAAAAGACCTTCAGATTATATCGCGGTATTATAGTCGGAGGAGCCGCGTGCGTTGCTTTAGGTGCTTCTTCTGGTCTGACTGGCTCGATCGGTTCAGAGCCATTGTCTACGTGTACGAAGAAAGGAGCCGCCACTGTGCTGCCCATCTTGCACCAATAGCGACCTGATTGGTCTGCCTAAATTATTGAACGCTACGGTTTTACAATATTTATCAGAAGTTTGAACTAGATTTTTACTCTGATGTTGTACATCATCAGGCTTTTATCCTCGGGCGATATCAAAGTGTGTTCCGTTACTTCCACCGGCTCGTTGGTAAAGCTTGAATTAGCGCTGCTGTTGAAGTACCATTCGACCAGATCGATCATGTGGGCTTCCGCCGGGGATGTGCAAACGTCGCAGTCTAGTCTGTCGAAATGATATTTCAGTTGTTGACACGGCGCGAAAATAGAGTTCGTTACTTTACTGTCGTTCCTTCGAGAGCCATCAGCGCCGATGGATAGATTGTTTTTTCTGGTCCAGTTCTCGCGTATTTTTCTTTCAAGCACTCGTAGTATTCCAACCATTGCTCTCTGTGGACAGCTCTCAGGGTCTCGTTACTACCGGGATATTCTAGCTCGTTCACATCCAGGAACAATTCTTCACCCTTTTTGTTCTTCATAATCTTGTTCATCTTGTTCCTTAGCTTGTCGACTCTATTTTTCATCTTCTTTTTTATGCTATAACTCGTTGCTACGTTCGTAAAAACGAAAAGTAAAATTAGGACCGTTAAATTCATCGTGATTCTTGATTCTTATTTGCATCCCGAATGTCTTTCGTTTTTTACTTTCTTCTGTTTCATTCATATTATCCAACGAAGCAATTTTTTTGACATGATGAATCGATCAAGACCTGAAAAAATTAATTTTAATAACGTCGACTTTGGTGATTTGGTGAAAGTATTGCCGACATTCGTTCGCAAAAATTCGCCGGTAATTGCGCTCGAAAAAGAAAAGAGAAAAACTCATATCAGGATGAGAATGCTTCACGAAGAAGCGAGAAGAGCTAGAGCAGCGGCTCTATACGGCGAAGATTGCTCCGGACGAATTTGTCCGAAACCGATTAGCGAGTACAAGAGAGAATTTTGTATGCGGAAATTGAACGACAATAATTTCATCGTCATTAAGGACAATAATATTAAAGTCAAAAGTTCGATGTAACCGGAGAAGGAAATAAACATTACTGTCATTAGTTAGCGGCGTTTTAGTTTGAAAAGCTTTGTATGTGGTTTTAGAAACGTTGCTCAACGATAATCGCCGTATGGTGAATGATCTAGATAAAAAATAATTGCAGGAGAATAATAACGTTTCCGGATACTCCAACCCAGAGTTGGATATGATAAGCAAAGATATCGCGGAGCTTGTACGCGAGAGGCACACGATGGAGCAAGACATTGCTCAGAAGGAAGCCGACATTAAGATTAAAAATGGAGAGATCAAGAGTCTTCAGAGCGAGCTTGATACCCTGGCGGCAACTTTGAAACAATTAGAAAACCAAAAAGGAGAGGCTCAAAAAAGGCTCAATGATCTGAAGGCGCAGGTATAAAATCCCCAGACTTTGCTGTTTATGCATTTTCGATTGATTAATTAATTAGCTTGCTCGATTGATTGTACCGCCTCGCTTTTGAATGTAACCAACAGTTTGAATTTAATTTCCTACAAATTTGATGGCGTAAAGGAGATTGATTATTGAATTTATTCATTTCATTCATTGATAAACTGATTATTAATTTCAAGCATTAAAAAAAATGGAATTGAGTGAACTATATCAACTACTTTACACCACCACTTTTAGTATTGTCGTTTTCAATCATGTGTTACGCAGTTTTCCTTTAATTTTGCAAATGATTTATTCTTGATCCCTAAAAACTTGATTCTCACAGTTAATTGATCGTTAATTTACATTTTATGTAACATAGTTTCGTTTAAAAAAATGTATGCATTATTTATGATTTGGTTTTGTTACGTTTTTTCCGTTTATTTTCTTTTTTGTTTCCTCGTTTGGCTTGTAGAGAGCTGATGTAGATAAAGAGTTGAATGAAGTCGAGCAAGAGATTCGCGAGGAACAAGAAAAGGTATCCAATTCATCTTATGTTATATATATATATTAAGTTGTATTAATCAATATTCTGGCACGCCAAAGACTCAGCTATAAGCACGTTACTATATTAAACTCACTGAGTATAAAAAAAAACACTTCAAGATTGACACTCAATTTTAGCACGCTTTAAAAGAACGAGACTACATATTGAAAAGCGTATCAAAATATGAAAACTACAAAGGGGTGATAGTAACATTTGTAAACGCTTTTGCACAAAAGGTAGACAAGCTGCGTCAGCAGGCGGAGGAGCAAGAATCTGTATTGAGAACTCAAGAAGAGGAGCTGAGTTCTAAGCGTCAGGAACTTGAGGGTCTTCGATTAGAGGAACAGCAGCTGGAACAGCAACAAGTAAAGAGTAAAGATCAGCTGAACGAATTGACGAAGAATCTTCAGGGTACTCAGATGCAAATAAGCCAGGCTAAAGTGAAAATTACACACTTGGAGGAACAGCAGAGACAAATGAGCGACGCAATCGCGATGTACGACTCTGCTCTCGCCGCCGGAGATGCAAGTCTCGTAAACGACTCTGTTCTACGATTCGAACCAGATTTCCAAGACTCGAGGTTCGTCCGGGACCCAAAAATCCAATATCCTAAAATTCTTCGCGTTATTACATCAAAATTTCGCACTTTCAGCTACAAACTCGACGACGATCAGAGTCCAGTCAAGGTAAACGGATTCGAGGAAAAGAATTCAGACCCTTTCTCCGGTGCGAATGGACCGAGGGAAGCCAGTGGCTTCGATGGTCAGGATCCATTCGCCTCGAACAAAGCCAAAGAAGCATTCGGCTCCCAGGGCGCTGATCCTTTCGGGAACTCTTTCAATTCTCAGGAAAATACCGTAAGCATATTGACCGATTCTGGGAATTCCAACGTCTTGCATTATCTCAGAGAAAATACTGATTCTATTTATTGAATAATCAGCAGGAAAGATTCTCGGCTGATCCGTTCTCCGCGTTCAACAAGGGAGCTGGAAAACAGGACCCGTTCGATCCGTTCGGAGATGGGAAGAGGAGTAATTCTAAGTCGCCAGGAGGGGCGCAGGCTGTGAAAGATCCCTTCGGCGACGATCCATTCGCGAATCTTCACGCGCCTACGCGCCCGGAGAGCCCTAGTCCAGCTCTGCCTCCCAAAAAGGCTAAGCAACCTCCGCCGCGACCCGCGCCTCCGAGGCCGTCGCAGGCTCCCACTTCCGGGTTTGGAGCAGGTCCGATGCGGGCTGCCCCTGCTCCACCCACGCCTTCGCCGACCCCAGACCCATTCGTGAACGCGAATTCTGATCCCTTCGCTGCGCCGGTGGCAAACAATAACAACGAAATTGCTTTTAATACGTCTACTACTTCTTCCAACGCCGGATTTGCTGATTTTGCTAATTTCGATGCTAAGGTGAGAGACAGTTTGATTCTGGTATTATTTCTATTTTATTTACGCTTTGTTGATATTGTACAACGTTACAAGAAGCATGTATGTTGTCTGAAATGGTTCATTCTTTGATTTTTTTTATAGAGTCATTCGATGGGGTTGAATATTTTTTATTCAATTTTTGTCATATATTCAATGATTTTATTCACTTTCTTATTACCTTGTACAGTGTTCCCACAAAACCTACGACCCTACTCCAAAGATTACCGATCCTCTCCCTTCGACCTGCACAGTACGTTATTCATCATTAATTTATTACTTCTGTCCGTATATAAAAATTATCATTGATTGAAAAGTAGATAGCATCAATTCTCTCACATTTCACAAAAACAAACGTTAATTTATTCAACTATTCAATCAAGATAATTCACTCATGATAATATATTCGATAAAGATTTAATCCTTGTTTATTTTACTTTGTATTTAGGTAGACGCTGTTACAATTTTCAGTTTGTCCACTGACCTGACTCCTGGAGCATGCCGCAAGCCCATTTATTTATTCATTTAATTATTACTATCGGTCGATGATAGCATTTAGTTATTTTCACTAGCTAGCATTGTCGCGTTATATTATCGCAAATGCTACTATCGACCCTAGTTTTTTTTTCTATTGTTTTTTTTTCGTAGCGTTGATTTGCAGCTAGAGAAGCAGTCGGATGGCACCAGTTGATAACCGGCGGTTCCCGCATTTTTTCTCTTTAAATTTTCAGTAAAACAAAACATACAAGTGAAAATCCAAAAAACAGAAAACAAAAACAAAAACAAAAAAACAAATGCTTCAGCCAGAACCAGTTCCTAGTCGACTGGCGCCGCCGAGACCAGCGAGCAGACCGCTAACAACTCCGACGCTGGGTCCTAAGCTTCCAGACTTTACCGAAGATCCATTCCGAGACTACAGATACGAAGATCCGTTCAATATCACAGATCCGTTCCAAGACGAGATCGAAGATACTAACGCCAACAGAAAAGTAGTTGGCTCTGGTAAGCTCGATCCTTTTGGCTTTGAAACGGACTCGAGGTTTTCAGGGAAGGATTCGTCGTTCCCGAAGGGTTTTGACTCTGATTTTTCAAACACATTTCCATTAGCCAAAAATAAACCGGAAAAAATAGTCGTTAACAAATTTGATACAGATTTTGGAAGCGCGTTTACGGACGCTAACAAAAATACGAAGGCTTTCGAGGCTGATTTTGCCAACAACTTTGTCGATCCAAAGTCAAAAACTAACGACATCAACGACGCGTTTACTAGCAAGTTATCAATCGCTGAAAAAGCGAGTAAAAAGTCTAGCTTAGATTTCGCTCATACTCTGAAAGACAAGTTTTCTTTTGGGGATAAGAAAAATCGACATAATAAAACGTGGAACGGAAACGGAAACGGTGCCGGGTCTATAATGCTAACGGAGGAACAACAGCTAGCGCTAGCTGCCCAACAGAGCTTAAGAGCCGAAGAGGACCGGCGCAGACGTAGAGAACAGGAAGACGCAGACTTGGCTCTCGCCATTGAACGTTCTAGGCAAGAAAACTCTGGCAAACTTTAACGCACTGATTTGATCAATTTTTCATCAATTATTTGATTCGTTTTTTTTTCTTTTCTTCTTGAAGAGAAATTTGTTTGAAAAAAAGTATTTTCTTTCTTAGCGACTTGCATAGACGAGAATATTTGCTCTGAATTTTGGTTTGAAGAAACCGTTTCAGACGTAATGATCAAGCCCACGTTACGATTTTTTTTTTAATTTAAAAATAATGTTGACCCTAATTTGTTGATTTATAATCGATGAAAAAAATTCAGCCAACGTAATGTTACTGCTCGTCTTAACAAACTCGAATGTTGATTGGAAATGAAACTACATTGTACCGGAATTTTGAATTCCAAAGATAGCAGTTATCGCGTAGCTTAAATCAATCGAGAAAACACATCGATATGTGCTTCTATTTGTTTTTGTTTCTCCTTATCCTTGAGACCTCAGAGTCAGGACTTCGTATCAGACGTCCGATAGTGATTGAGTTTGGTACGAATTGATTTATTGTTACCGTTGCCATATCACTTTGTTCGTTTTATTTTATTCAACGATGTATTATCTTATAATATTTAATTTATAATTTCAAGCCACGTTACTACGATATATCATAAAAACTAATATCCGAAGCTACTATATAACTGATTATGTATCTCGATGATCGGACCACATCACGTCGATGCAAATTATAGTAAAAAAAAAAAAGAAAAAACATATAAATATAAAATTTATAAAATTTATCAATAGCTTTTGTTACGAGAAGCGTTATTGTAATCTTCAATCATACGTATAATCAGACGATTTTTTGAGTTCATTAAAAAAATACATATTTTCAAATCTTTGGATAAATCAAAGCAATACATCGTATCAATAACTTCTGAGGGAATTATTTTCTTCGCTGGCGTACAACAACGATTCGAACGTTTTACGCCTAGTTTGGCGGAGAATCTCAACGTCAACAATCAATTATCAACCTTCATTGAACCAAAACCGGAGCAAAAAATGTTGATATATTTATTGTTGAGTCGTTTTCTTGTATTCGCAGCGATCTCAAAATTTATAACGATAAGCCAAACACGTGTTATTCATCGGTTTGCGAAGAGCGTATAAAATTGAACACAATACATATTTATGTAGCATACATGTTGATAGCATACCAAAAAAAGATAAATAAATTGAATAAAACAAGAAAAAAAGTGAATAAATACAAATAAAAATATAAAGGTATACATAATATACATAATATAATCGAAATATAGAGATACTACACAGATTAGTGGAAGGACAATAATGTCAGACGGATATCATAGAAATTGAATATATTAGTTTGAAGGCATAACAAAGAATTCTGTACGAACATTAAAAACTCCAAAACAAAGATGAAAGAAAATAGAGAGAGAAAGAGAAAAAAGTAAAAAGAAACAAAGATATTTTCAATATATAAAAATATATCTCGTATATAGTAATGTGAAACAAATTGGTTGAATATTTATTTGCCGTTTCTCTGTATCCATCTATAATACGCAATAACGAAAATAACTGTTTGCTTATTTGTAAAACGCTTTCGCCTGTTTGTACCGTTGTCCTTTTTGCCTTCAGAAGATATACACACTATTACATATGTGTATTAAATTATATATTATATTATACATGTAAACGTATCGATCGATCGGATAATTTTCATCATTGTTTTCTATAATTGTGAAAATTTAATACATCTTTGCCGTATGCGGTATTTTTCTGATATCACGCTACGCGATGATACAAAGAATATTGTTAACTTAGGGTATATCTTTCATTTCATACTGAATTTATTTTTTTTATTTTTATTTCTTAGATAAGAAACTGAGATTATTATAACTTCCGTACCTCTAATTTTGCTCCGCTACTACACTTCACTCTGGCAATCATTTGAAAAAAAAATATATCTTTTGTCACGCGGCGAGCATTGTTCAATGTTTATATTGCTCTGACTATGTTTCTTCTTTAAAAAATCATAAAAATTGAAAACAAAATAATAATAATAATAAAAAATAGTAATAAGTGTTAAAAAAAAAACGTTTTCTAAGCGCGATTTTATTCGTACAATAGTAACGTATACCCCGCGTTATCTAGGACCCTGTGTAGTCTGAATTTACTTGCTTTGGACGTGAAATAGATATAAAAAAAAAGAAAAGGAAAACGTAAAAATAAAAATGTATAATTTTCTAATGCTTCTGATCTGTATCAAAAATGTTGATCGTTGGTAATTCATTTTAATAACAACCAGTGATAATTTTTACGTTAAATTAGCTTTATCATTTATATTGAAGAATGAAAAAGAACAAAAAAAAAATAAATCTAAACCCAAAGAGAATGGTGTTCAAATTTTATCGGCATTGATTTTTAGTTCTCTATCGCTGAGCCATACATCTTTTTATCTCTTTAATTTACTATTAAACCTGAACGCCTAAAATTCTCGAAAGGACGTTGAAACGATGTATATATACTATCATTATAATTATCGATAAATAATATGATAATGATACGAATAAAAAATGAAAATTGATAACGATAAAAATAAACACCTAAATAATAATGAAAAATTAATAATTATCAATAAATAAATACTGTATATTTATTATTACATTTAATCTGTTCAAATGTAATCGTAAGATATGGTATTGTAAATTATCATTAAGATCCCTGTATATAATAAGAGTACTGTATTATCTGTTTAGAGAAAAAAAAAACTGTATTCTAACGACACAACATTATTTTAGAAAAAAAAAGTAATATTTCTTTGTTTTTTTTCAATTTTTCATTTCGTTTTGACCATTCAGTTTATAAATAACAATTTTCTAAAGAGTTTCGATTGTAGTACGATCCAACTTTTTCTTTTATCCAAAGAGAGACGAAATATGTTCTTTAGTTTCCACACCGAGTCGCATGTTAATAAAGAAGAAGAAAAAATAATAAATACTCATCGCGTACGACAAATAGGCATAAATCGACTTGGGACGAAATTATACTCGAGCACAAGTTTTTTCATCATACATATTCAAAAGTATATAACTTATTTAAGTGGTATAATTAGGTAATCAATCTGCAATGTAATACTCCATTATATATGAAACGATGCAACCAATCCAAAAGTTATTATCATGATTGCTATGTGGAATAAGTGATCGATATATAAATATACTATTAAACGATAACTAAATAATTAAACAACGTTCGGGTCTTACGCATCTATCCATTTATAATCAATCGTTCATCCATATCATACCTCATAGTGAATCATAATTATATATTTTTCAAATTGATATGTTCTTTAGTAGAAAAAAAAATACAATAAAATAAAGAGACAGATTGATTTGAAAGTTAATTATTATCGTGTAACTATATACTTCATTAAATATTGTTAAATGTTAAGATTAAAAGAATAATTATAATAATAATATAAAAAAAAATGTTGAAAAAGAATGAACAAAAAAAAAGAATACAATACAAACGAAATATTGTATTAATGATTAATACCAATGTTCCAGGTACAAAACTTAAGAATGTTACGTTTTTGTCTTGTTATTAAATTATCAGATGTGAATGAGGGAGGATAATATTAACACGTTTACCATATAAATTCTAATAAAAAAGAAAAAAGTTTGACAACTCTATAAAATATAATCATGTGCTTAATGGGAGAATGATTCCCGTATATTATGATTTTTTTTTTCATTCTTTTGCTTTGACATGTTTCAAAAAACAAATTATATCTTTCATCAAAAATCTGTGTAAGCCTTCGAATGCCTATAATATCGAATTGATAAGTTAACATAAATTTAAAATTAAAAAAAAAAAAAAAAAAAAAAAAAAAAAAAAATTAAAAAAAAAAAAAAAAAAATAAATTAAAAAAAAACTACGAACTTCAAATTGATATGTAAGAATGAATTAACAAATTGATTTGAAAAAAATAAAAGAATGGAAATGAAGAATTATCATGTAATAAGGATAAACAGGAACAAGTATTAATTTATATACATAATTAGATTTCAAATTTATTCGAACACCCTACATTACGTTTTTGTTATCATGAAAGTTATTACTAATGTTTTTTTTTTGCTAGTTTAGAATTCAACCGATTAGTGGAATGCAATACATATAATTTTAGATTCGACTTGGGATTTATTTCAGGGTTTGAAGTTCTTTTTTACCATTCTACTAATTAATTGAATCGTTTCGTTTTTCAATTTTCAATGCGAAAGGATTTTTCGTTCCTGCTGATTTGAATTTTCCCGCGCTCACCCGTATCTTCTAATCGATTTGTTACCGTCGATAGATACATGATAAAGCGATAACTTCAGATTGCAATCGGAATCTAACCTAAAATAACATAACCAAAAAATTCAAAGATACAGGTTATGTTCACTACAACGAACCGATATAAAAATCTAGCATTTATCCAATATAATCGTTCAAAAAAATGAACGCTGGTAGAGTAATAAGCAATCTAGTGAGAACGTACGCGAGTACCACTCGAAGACCGTCGAGGAGGCGTCCGAACCCTGGGATACAAAAGACTCTGGACAATATCGAGGACGATTCAGAAATAAATTTCGCAGATATGGAAAATTTCGACGTTGAAGATGCGGAAGCCGATTTCACACACGCTCACCGCAGTTATGCCTCCCACACGAGGTAAGGACCGATAAGAGAATAAAAAAATAGTAAAAAATTACAATTTCAAAAAATTACTTGATAATTTTCTCTCCGTTTTTCCCCGCCCCCAGGGAGTTGGAAAGATCGAAAGATGAGCTGAAAATGCGTATCGTGGCGAGGAAATACTTCAAGGAAATGCAGCCCAGCTTTTTGACGTTCGTTGAGAAAGAGCAAATTCGTAATTTACACAATAACGACCCGGTCGAATACACGCCGGAGAAATTGAGCGAGAGCTTTCCGTCGCTTCCGCACATGATAAGAAAGATATTAAAGGCCAAATGGACGCCTAGATCCGCGGACAGGGTTCTCAAACACGATGAAAAAGTTATAGAAAATTGGAAGAAACTGAAACGCGGGGAATTACTGGTCGATCCTCGGCTCAAGGAACATCTTCAAAAGTTCAAAGGCAGGATTATCACGCTTCCGAAGAGGGAGGACGTCGAGAAGAAGCTCATTCCTCCCCCGATTACTTTCCCAAAACCAAAGAGCCAGCTCTACTCTGGATTAATCAGGACCTATTTGGACCAGAAAAAGGAAGTCGAAGCGGATGAAGAAGAGCCACAGCTCTCGTTGCCCAAGAAGCTTGAGCCCAACGATTTGATGGACAGGCTCAACGAGACAAAAAACGACAAGGCGTTGACGGAATTCAAATTTGAAAATCGAGAAGCGCTTCGTAAGGCGAACGAAGAAGAGGAAAAGAGGAGAGAGAGGAGAATAGCTAGGTCTGAAAACGACGTGGTCACTCTGGACAAGTTCTTTGAAAATTCGGTAAAGAAAATCGGCAGCAACCCTTCGTTGGAAGACAGAGTCCTAGTGGAGACGTACAAGCGTAATGAAGAGTCGAAATTGACGGGGGAGAAGAATTCTGGCTTCGACGATCGTTTGAATGCTCTGAATTTCGATAATTCCTCCAAGTCTGGTTCTGTGACGGTCGATAGAGGACTGAGACCTGAGAGTATCAGGGTCTACGACGAGCCTAAGGAGTTGGGACTAGAGACGTACGTCAAGGCTTGGGATAAGAAGGAGGCGAGTCATGACGAAATGTATCCAGAATTTATTAAGATACCGAAGGATAAATACAAGAAGGGAAAAATATACCAAATGAGAGATTGTTATTACGATAACGACGGTGAATTTTTGTACAGAGTTCCGGGACTCAAAGAATAGTAAAAACTCGGTTCTTTATTTTTAGAAATTTTGATAGTCGACGATAGATTTATCAATCGTTTTAAGAAAATGTAATAAAAATCTGTTATATGTGTAATCATCTAAAATGATTTTTTGTTCACCCGTTTGTCCCCCTTTTTTTTAAATACAACGAGTTTCGATCGATTATCCAGAATAATCAATCTAAAATGTCGATTAATCGATCGCCGTTCGAAATAATTGATTAGTCCAAGTTTTTGACTCGATTAAATATTTTCGATCTATTAATTAATCGACGTTTCGAATTTGAATTAAAAATGAAAAAAAAATTAAATAAATAACAATAATTAGAAACTGATTTCTATTAGAAGTATTTTACAATTCCTATTCGAAGTATTTTACAATTTCTATTTAAAATATTATATAACATTTACTGGTATTAATAAAAAAAAAAAATAAAAAAAAAACAATTAGAAGTACGCAAGAAAAATATACAAAAATTTTTCTACAATTAATAGATTAATTTATCCGACTACGATCCGTCGGAGATTGTTGCTCTCTTTCTCGAGCTTTTTCGATAATATTTTCAATATTTAATAATTCCCTATGCTTCCTCATTAGCTCGAATAATCTTGGTTTTTCGACAACGACGTTACCCGCCGTCGCTATCATGTTTGTGATCAGACGTTTCATTACATTAATTTTCGTCAATTTCAATTCCAATTTCTTCTTGTTTCTGGAAAAATATAAAGAAAAATTTATCAAGTTCGAAAGAAACTGGCGTCAATTGAATTTCAGCTTTTATATCCGTACCTGAGAAGCTGAGGATTCGTTTCTTCAAGCCTCTCGTCTCTGAGTTTCTCCTGTTCTCTTAAAAATCCTCGATACTCAAGAGCCGATTCGACGGATGCTATTTTCAACTCCATTTTTGTCCTTCGCGAATCTATCATAGAGTAGCCCAAAGATATCAGATTGTCGTTTAGCAGGTACAGCTTCCTAAAACGGTTTCTCAATTGTCTGTAATAAATACAAATTTCCCAAGATTATAATCAGCCAGAAAAATTGAAATTAAGAAAAAAGACGAGAAAAAATAAAGAATTCGAATATCGTTCAGGTTTTAGCTGAGGTATACGCGAATTTTGATACTTTTTAGACCGAAAATCAACTATTTCGATTTCCTAGACTAAAAAATTGCTTCTTTCTACAACGACTTTGATTATTTCAGCCTGGAAATAAACATTGAGTATTTGTCTAATAAAAAAAACATGAAATTGAAGTTTCAAACGTTAACAAAAGAAGATAATTTAGTTGAATCTACTATTTCAGGACTGAAAGTCTCTCAAGAAAAACAGAAAATCTGTATTTGTGAATTCTACCAAAATTTCAGTCCTGAAATAAAGGAACAAGATCTCGGTCTTAAGTTCTCCAAATTTTCATCGCCTCGTTAAAATCCAAGATTCCAGATCTCGGGTCTCCGATTCCTCCGCATCACCTACTTCTCAAACTCCAGGTTCGGTCTGCCCTTGTGCAGAATATCTTTGGAAGCATCGCTCTGGAGACACAGAGTTATCGCCGTGCCAGCGTCTTTCAGGTTTGCCAAATCCTCGTGTATATTTTGAATCGTCGTCCCGATGTCCTCCTTAGGTTTTTCCGCGGCAGATCCTAAGAAAAAACGACCGAGCTTCTCAATCCAATAAAAAATTGTCCCAACTCTTCTACTCACGTTCGTTGTGCTTCGCGAAGAGCAGCAAGCAATGCGATTTCTGCACCTTCAGTATCTGCCTGACGTCTTTCACCTGCTCCTCCAACGGCTTGAAATCGGATATAGAAACTGCGCCGACGTTGAAATTTGACACCGAGTTCGACAGCGAGTCGAGAGCCGCGTTTAATCGCTCCAATGCCATGACGAGAACGGGGATAAGGAGGGCGAGATTCATCTGGGAGAGTTATTATCGAGTGAATATTGACAGAAATTGACGTCAAAAAAAAAATTGTGATTCTGTTCATTTGACGAGAATGAGGCTAAAGTGTCGTTTAAAAGTCGGATTTGTACTCACAGAAATAATATTCGAAATTAACCGGGTCCAGAATCGGTTTACATCGCCTAAATCACAGTATAAACACCTTATTCTACATTTTATCTATTATAGGTTATGTCGGCTTGAAGTCTCCCGCCCATTTTTAATTCTACCGCGTCGCGACTCGCGAGCGCAACCGACGGACACTGTTGCCAACCTCCGAAACGAAAAATTCTTCGAGCGGTGGTTGAAATTTCTTTACATTTTATTTCTTCAAATTTTTATATGGATCGTGCATTTTGTGATACCATACAAATTCAAATTTCATCACGTTTTTCATATCGATGAGTTAAAAAAAAAATCTTTGAAAGTCACGTGACCTCGATATGATTTACACTTGGAATTTTCAAACGCTATTTTCTCAGCCAAAACACATTCGATTGATGTGGAATTGATGACAGTGACGTAGAAAAACTCAATGAAGGGCATGACGCTCGTGGATTTTCGAAAATCGAAACGTAATAACAGTTTTTTTTTTAAACAATATTGTTCTGTAATCCAAGGAAGTGCTGCCTCTCTCCACGAGGGGCAGCACCTCCTTGGGTTACAGAACAATATAGTTACACAAAATTCTGATTATATCTTTCGATATTCGAAAATCCACGATGGTCATGCCCTTCATCAAGATTTTCTACGTCACTGACATCAATTTCACATCAATCGAATGTGTTTTGGCTGAGAAAATAGCGTTTGAAAATTCCAAGTGTTAAACGCAGAATGCACAGATAGGTTGGCAACACTGCGGCGACGGTTGGCGCGGTAGTCGTTCGTCATGTGTTTATGTACCTTGTTGACGATGCGTTCGTAAAGTCAAAGGTGTACAGTACAGTACTGAAATTTACAAATGGCGGACCAAAACAGCGAGCTGTTCTCCCATCCGCTGTGATTATCGCACGATATTTAACAAAATTCGAGGTAAATTTGCAAAAAATAACACATTTCACGCTCTAAAACTCCGCTTTAAACCTTCCGTCGATATTCTATCACCCAGTTTAGCATACTTTCGCCGATATCAGACTCTCGATCCCCGCTCTACATTTTCGACTCTTGTCAGAGACGCTATCGATAATAAAAACCCAATTTCTCGTTCAAATTTCATTAGAAAAAATACAGTCTCTCATTCTCCGCGATCTTTAGGTCGACTCACCTCGTTAATTGTCATTCTTTGCGTCGATCGATTATCAGAATACTCAAAGCACCGGTAATCATCCGTTTTTTAACTCCAGAAATCGTAACAACGCAGAGCGATCGAAAACTGCATCATGATGCACAGACGGGGAGGCAAGAGGATCCGGATGGACGATCCCGTCCCTCCCGAATACGAGGCTCCGATGACGCCTATGACCCCTATGCACGATACGACTGGGGATCTTCAGGAGCCGTATACCTCGTACGGATCGTATCACGCGGCTCCGCAGACTCCTTTGCACAATCCAACGTGAGTGTTCCAAGATTTATTGTCTCTAGCTAATCGTCGATTTTTTTTTATGAATATTATTCAATTTCGTAAAAACTGAAGGCAAAAGTGAAAAAATTTACTGACTGACTAAGTGAATTATTAATCTTCGAAATTTAGTTTTCGAGGACCGAAACAGTAAGAAATCGTAAGATTTTTTCAACTTTATAGGAAAAACTGTAAAAAAACTTAGATTCTGCGTGAACGCGTTCGGAAGAAGAATAGACGATGAAATATTTGTCTAAACTTGTTTTTCTTTGGCTAATTTTGTTCAGTTCTCATTTCAGTCCGGAACACTATTCGCCTGACAGCTACAGTTCTCCGGGTACCTCTCATCAGCCGCAGCCTTATCAGGAACAAAGTATCAGCTACGAACCTCCGACGCAGTTCGAACAGCCTATGACACCTCAGACTCCGGCTAATATGAGAATCACGAGGAACACCAGAGCCAGATTGCGCGGTGCGTGGTAGAAAAATTACCAGGGTAGCTCCTCGCCTGGGAGTGCAGAAATTTTCTGGGAATTTTTTATTCAGATTTCAGTAAACGAGATATTCATGAAACTATTTAGGAATCGAATATCTTTGTCTGTTTTGACTACAATCTATTTTTTGATCTGTTTAAACAGGTGGTGCGGTTCAACAGCCGAAATATAAAGAAACGGATAATGATTTCATGCCCGCAGTCGTTCCGAGGGGTCGTGGCGGGGGCGGTAGAGGTAGAGGCCGAAGAGCTCTTCAGACCAGTAATCACGAGGACGTGGACAGTCTCTATTCCGTTATAAGAACCATGAGATTGTCTCTCACTGTGAGTTCATCGTCAAATTTTGCCCCTGGATTATTTTTCGTGGATCGAATTATCGAATCTAATTCCAATCGTTTCTATCTCCCAGAATATCGTCGATGATTGGATAGAGAAGTACAAAAGCAACAGAGAAAATGCACTGCTTATACTGATGCAGTTTTTCATCAATGGAAGCGGCTGCAAGGGCAGAATAACACCAGAAATGCAAGCCACAATGGAACACGTTGCTATAATTCGTAAAATGACCGAGGAATTCGAGGAGGTAATATTCAAGAATCGACCTTCCTCGGGTCTCGATGTGCTCGAATACTGGATTAAAAATCGTTGAATTGTTTTAGGAAAGCGGCGAGTACCCGTTGATCATGACTGGCCAGCAGTGGAAGAAGTTTCGCGCTAATTTCTGCGAATTCGTTCAGATTCTCGTCCGCCAATGTCAGTATTCGATAATATACGACCAATTTCTGATGGACAACGTCATCTCGCTGCTCACCGGTCTCTCGGATTCCCAAGTCCGAGCTTTCAGACACACCGCTACCCAAGCTGGTGAGGAAACGCCGATTATTGAACCGAGGCGATCGATAAACCCGATTATTTTTCAGCCATGAAGCTCATGACTGCTCTCGTCGACGTTGCGCTAACGGTTTCCATAAACCTGGACAACACCCAGCGCCAGTACGAAGCGGAGAGACAAAAGGCGAGAGAAAAGCGGGCGGCGGACAGACTGGAGTCCCTCATGCTCAAGCGGAAAGAACTTGAAGAAAATATGGATGAGATTAAAAACATGCTCACCTACATGTTCAAGTCCGTCTTTGTCCATCGTTACAGAGACACTCTGCCCGAGATCAGAGCGATCTGTATGTCCGAGATCGGAGTGTGGATGAAAAAGTTCCATCAGAACTTCCTCGACGATTCTTATCTGAAGTACATAGGTAAAATCGAGTTCCCGAAGCCCCGCCTAATTCTTTTGACCCTGTAACAACTAACTCCGATTCGATTCACAGGATGGACTCTTCACGACAAAGTTGGAGAAGTCAGATCCAAGTGTCTTCAGGCCCTCCAGCCTCTTTACGCCTCGGAAGAGTTGAAACTGAAGCTAGAACTTTTCACTAGTAAATTCAAGGACAGAATAGTCGCCATGACTCTGGACAAGGAGTACGACGTCGCGGTTCAGGCCGTCAAGCTGGTTATATCGATCCTGAAACATCACAGGGAGATACTCACAGACAAAGACTGCGAGCACGTTTACGAGCTCGTGTACTCGTCCCATCGGGCAGTCGCTCAAGCCGCCGGAGAATTTTTAAACGAGCGTCTCTTCGTGCCCGACGAAGAGGCCGTTGCCGGGGTAAAGACCAAGCGAGGGAAAAAACGACTGCCCAATACCCCCCTGATCAGGGATCTTGTCCTGTTCTTCATTGAATCAGAACTCCACGAACACGGAGCTTATCTAGTCGACTCGTTGATCGAGACCAACCAGATGATGAAAGACTGGGAGTGTATGACTGATCTTCTGCTAGAGGAGGCGGGACCTGAAGAGGAGGCGCTTGATAATCAAAAAGAAACTTCTCTCATCGAGCTGATGGTCTGTTGCATCAAACAAGCCGCTACAGGTGCGTTTATTTTGGAGATTCAACGTTTTTTATTCAAATGTTATACTTATTTCAGGCTTTAATGATTTTTAAAATGTTTTTAGGCCGTTATTCAGTACTGAGGGGCCTGAAAATCTCATTTTTGGTCCTAGAAAGGCCAGAAAACTTTATTCCTGATCTCTAAAGAGCTAAAAGCTTCACTTTTATTGTATTTAGGATATTCAACGAGGCGTGAAAACCTCATTTTTACTATGAAAACCCGAAAAGAGGCCGGAGAATCTTATTTCTGGACCTGATTAAAATCAGAAATAGGAAAAAAAGCCTCATCTCTGTACATTTAAAGACCAGAAACAATTTGAAAACCTTATTTTCATTACTGGTAAGGTCCAAAAGAGCCTGAGAATCTCGTTTTGGGTCTTTGAAACGCCTAAGAATCTCATTTCTAGACCTAGAGAGGCCAATAAAGGCTTCAAATCGTTATTATCGTATGTTTCAGAGTAAAAATATTCTGAAAATCTAGTTTTTGGACCCAAAGAGGTCGAAAAATGCCTAGAAATCGCGTCGCTAGTTTTCAAAATGTTGAAAACGTTCCAAAAACCGTATTCCTGTATTAAAATTGTTACAGGTGAACCCCCCGTGGGCAGAGGTCCGACTCGCAAGAATTTGTCCGTTAAGGAAGCCAAACAGAATCAAGACGACAAGCAGAGACTCACGGAACACTTTATTCAGACGCTACCTCTGCTGTTGGACAAGTACAGAGCTGATCCAGAGAAGTTGGCCAACTTACTCGCGATTCCGCAGTACTTTGATCTTGATATTTACACAAAGTCCAGACAGGAACAAAACCTTTCGGCTCTTTTGGACAAGATCCACGGAATCGTAGAAAAGATGCACGATACCGAAGTTCTCGATACCGCGGCTAAAACTCTGGAACACATGTGCATAGAGGGACACGCCATATACACGAAGTGAGAATCGAAGGATAGAAATTATAGATATGTAATTCTAACTTATCAACTTCTTTTTCTTCAGGTGCGACGTCGCTCGGTCTACTTTGATCGATAAGATAGTCAACAAGTACAAGGAAGCCATAGACGAGTACAGGTCTCTGATAGAGGGAGAGGAGACTCCGAACGACGACGAAGTATTCGAGACTGTTCAATCGATGAAAAAGGTCTCGATATTCTACAGCTGCCACAACATGAATCCGTGGGACATCTGGGATTCTCTGTTCGTTGATATCAAAGACGTGCAAAAACCAACGAGGCATTTATCCGACGAGGCTGTAAAGTACTGCATCAGTGCCTGTTTCTTCTCTATCCTGTGGGGACAACATCACATCACGGACGCTTTCGAGTTCGGAAGTAAACGGGGGGAAGACGAGTGTGCGATATTGAAACAGCGCCTGGAGGATCTAATGGGCGTCATGTGTTACTTGGTTGCGGGTAACGAGACCGGAACGGTAAATATTCGTACTCGGAAAAATCTGACGCGTGGATCAATGATTTTATTTCCCACAGGTCTCCCCGCCGATCTTGAGAGAAGAAGCCTACAATACGATATGCGATTTATTAGTCGTATTTTGTAACCAGTTGGAAACTCATCCTAATCCCCTGATGCAGCGATTGGTGTACAGAACTGAATCCGGCATGCAAATTATGCTGAATAACTTTATACAAGAGTATGTTTTCTTCGAGGAGGAGGATGGTCAGTATTCGCGTCAAATATTTTAATTTTTTTTTTTCTGTAAATTGATTTTTTAATCGCGATTTTATTCAGACGAACACGACGAGCATTCTAAGATCGAAGAATTACACAAGCGGAGAAACTTCCTGGCTGGATATTGTAAGCTGATAGTTTACAACATGATTCCTACAAGAGCAGCGGCCGATGTGTTCAAACACTACGTTAAATACTACAACGATTACGGCGACATAATAAAAACTACCCTCGGCAAGGCGAGGGACATTAATAAAACCACCTGCGCTTCCACGATGCAGTACAGTCTCAATATTCTTTACAACGAAATTGTTGCTGAAAAGGGAAAAGTGAACAGAAACAGCGAAGAGTTCACCGCTATCAAGGTAATTGAACCAATGATGAAAAGGCAAGAAATTGACTAATATGAATATTTTAATTCCAGGAATTGGCAAAACGATTCGCTCTGTCTTTCGGTCTCGACGCGGTAAAGAATCGCGAAGCGATTACAGCCCTTCACAGAGAAGGTGTATTGTTTGCGATCAGCGCTCCGGACGGCGTTGAATTGGACCCGACCGGACCACCTCCCAATCTTTCCTACCTTGAGATATTATCAGAATTCACAAACAAGCTTTTGAAGCAGGACAAACGCGTCGTGTAAGACTATTGTTCGATTATTTGAACTTGGAATATCGGCGATAGTAGATTTTTAATAAAAACTGTATTTTTCAGGCTGAATTTTATCGACAAACGACTGCAGGCTGGTATGCCGTCGTCCAGAGGCGAAGATTGGCAGCCGCTTTTACTCTACAGAAACAGTCTTCTTCACGGAGAAACTGATCAAGTTCCAGTAACGAGTAAACGGGCGTACACTAGACGCAAGAAGGATCTCCTCGCTGGTAAATTATCGCGGTTTTATTCTTATCATCGATTTCTGTCTGTTACAAGTTTTTAATTATACTAATTCTGTTTTTTAGAAGAAGAGGAAGCTGACGAGGCTGACGACAATTCTGACCACGAGTTTATGGGGTGAGTCGGGTGTTTCTGTAAACATGTTTTTTTTTTTTAAATATTTATGTATAAATATATCACCGTTCATCGTGTAGTTGATATTAGAAGAATCATATTTTTTATGTCTATAATCGTAATAACAGTAATGTTTAACATTTATAAAAATTCTTTAGTTCTTAATACACACATAGGTCGACAAGATAAACCTCACGGAGCTTTAAATGTTTTATTTAAAAAAACATTGCGATAAGAATTAATCCGTTACTAATTGTGTTCGTATATCGACGATGTAACAAGAGTTTGTTTTCATTCCCTCGTCTCACTCACAATCATTTGGCGATGGTTTTTCAACATGCATAAGATTAACTTTGGCTATCGGACTAACAAAAAAAAAAAAAAAAAAAATTCTTGAGCACGTGACGATTTAAATTTATCAGCGTACTAAATTGATGTGTAAAAAAATTCTTTTGGTCACATTCTCAAGAACCTTCACACACGTACTTATACAATTCACGTTACATTTATTTTTCATGCATAATTTTCAGTTACCACTAACACCTATGCGCCTACATTCTCTGCTTGCTTCGCCGTTGTTGTTCAGTTTTGAATTAGAGATCCAATTATCATTCGCCTCTTCATATTAATTTAAAATAAGGGTATAAAAACGACTAAACAAAACAAATACACACGATATAACATTTATTTATTTATTTTCTGTTACAGTATGCTACTGCCATAGGCTCTGTTGTTATTTTCTAGCATTATTTGTCACACAAGTGTTTTTTATGAAGTACTCTTGGGTCCTTTAATTTTTGTTTTCAAACAAAATTCGATTCTACGGTCTCGATTGTAATTTAACCGATATATCAGACCGAAAAGGGTTCAGAAAATTTTTAATTGTATTTGTAAAAACTCGTAACTTTCCCCCCAACTTAAACTTATTCAATTTTTGTTCGTTTATCTCTAGTAGAAACCGATAAATGTAATAGGTAAAATATTCGAATGCATCCAGGGATAATCAATTGTAAGCGCCGATTAAAGTGCTCGCCGCTACAGCATGCAGCCGGTCACATGTAAATCTCTATTCGTCTGTCTGGTCTTCCTTAGTATATTTACCACGATTCCTGAATGCATTTTTAATATGTTGCATGAGTAGTTGATTAATTGTTATTTATCGTCCACTGCTCTTGCATATATACTGTATGCAAATATTATGAAAATTCATTCATTCGTTCTTTGTATAACATGAAAGACGATTATTCGGTTCTCTGAATAATCAAAAAATGAGAATTATTCATAAATGAAGAATTTTTTTTTTTTTCTAGTTAGTATAAGGTATCACGGTGATAGAGAACGATATAAATAAATCAAAGAAAATTGAAGATAGTATTTTTTCAAAATGACTACTCAAAAAATATTGAAAAAGAAAGAAAGAAAGAAGAAGATGAACGAATTTCTTTATAGAAAAGAAATATGTGTTGTGTGTTTCTTTGAAACTTATTAAATAATTAAATATTTAGATTTACAAAATTTGTACTCTGTTTATTATTATAATTCAATACAAAGTAAAAAAAAAAAATATTGGTCATCAATACAATACACAGATAATACCGCAACGCTAAACTATCTCTTGATTGAATTCAAATAAATGCCTAAATCCTGCCGTTCCTTTAAATCCTACGTATATTCAAAATTCAAAATTTTATTCATGGTAAGATGAGAAAAGAATTGTGTTTTGCCAAAAATTCAACAGAATTAACCCATTGTCATTTGATCTTTTATAGATTTTTATAGCTCCTAAGAATACGTCTGTTCTCTATTGCCAGTATCATTTTTATATTCATTGTAATCGTCCAACGCTAGTTTGTTATTCGTTTGGGTTAATTCTGTAGACTAATAATTTAGACTATTCTCTTTCCAAGGGACTGTTCTTCCGCCAGAATAATAAACGTCAAATAATCCTAAGTTTATTAGATATTCGAACTTTACGTTAAATGTAATCAAGTCAATTGAATCGAAATCGTTGAAGGAATAATGTTGTCTATGTAATAAATTACGAGGTTCCAATACACCACGTAAATAAAACATTTTTATTTCAGTAAATTCAAGAAGAAACGTGGTCCGAGGAAAAACCAGTGAGTACAAGATTTTTTCTATTCCTTACTATTTGTTCGTACGAATAGATGAATGAAATTTGTTTGAAAATTTGACAATTGTTTAATTTCTTTGATCAAATGTTCCAGACTCTCGGTGACAAAATCGTCCGTTCCCAGAGTTATAAGAACTTCAGTCTTGTACGACAGCAGTAACGAGTCCCCTGCCGCTCCTATGTCGCCCGTGCCCACGATAGACGATGCTTCTCCCACTCCCTCTCACGAAATTGACGGGAAACTAAAGTCTCTTCAAATCCATTCGAAACCGTGAGTTTCCTCGAATCTTGAGCTCCGTTTCATTTCTGATCGATCATAAAATTGATTCATTTTTCTTTTTCCAGAAGAAGAATCACCGACGGTCCGGGTACAAGAGAATTACGCAGAACTGCGAGAAACTCTGGCAGATACATACAAGGACAATATATGGTAAAATATTAGAACTATAATATAGTTCATTTTATCAAGTTCCGTCAATTGATTTTGATACATTCTGTTTTGATTTTTACAGGAATCTGATTCGGAATGAAAAATCAAGGAGACTAAATAGATTATTATTATGACTATTATTTTAATTTTGAAAAAAAACGCGAAATATCTGGTCATCTATAAAGCTATCATAATATAATGGGGCCAAATCTCATCGCAAATGATATTCCTAATATCTATTGTTGATTTAATTGTTTTTCTACACATAAAGAAGAAAAAAAAGTAAAATACTAAGTTACTAAGTTTAACCACAAGTCCAGTAATAAAGTTTCGAAAGTTAAAAAAAAAATAAAAAAAATTTCTTTTGTTGTAATGTTAATTTATCATCATAAAGAGACACAAGGAAAAAATGAAATTAAAAAAAAATGCTATGTGTATAGAATGATTATCTGTGATCTCAAAATGCAAGAGGAAAAAAAATTGATTGATTGCTTTATGGAATGAAACAAAAAAAAAAGATGAAACAATTCGAAAAACAAAAAATTCATTACATTATACATATCGTACTAATATTAGATGCATTGTGAATCTTTCTTTCTGGTCTTCATATAAATATCTATCTTATAATATTATTACACCTTATGTATGTACATCGATCATTATTATTATTATCATTATTATTATTTCGTTATAAAATTTTCTCCCACTTTTTTTTTTTTTTT
>JAFFZH010014111.1:18100-29683 GCA_018420115.1 Euura saliciscinereae | reverse complement strand
AAAAAAAAAAAAAGCCGCCAAGTACCCAAAATCAAGAAAAAAGCCAAGCAAGAGTTTTGTGTGAGGATATCGGAACACTTAATGCACACATGTGCCATCGCGGCTCATTACGTAAGTTTTGGTCCATTGTGTGAGTTTGTTTTGCACGGTGCAAAAGAAGTGGTTCAGCCAAGTAAGAAACTGGATGTAGGTTTACCTGTGACAAACAGCAATCTAGCATGAATCGTTCGGGGATTTCTGGGTAATGTTATACATGTATGCAGTCTAACTAAGCGCCGAGTAAGGTACTTAAACGACCGCCAATACCAGACCCTGGAGATACTGTCTCTCGGTGCTACGTGCTCCTCTGCTAGGAATATCGAGTCGATCCTGGCGGAGCTGGAGGCCGGGGCGAACCGAGAGACTGCGGAGCAAGAGAACATCGAACGATCTAAATTTACGGTAATTTGTCATTCCTGAATGCGGTAAACTATAATGGATGCAAATGTGTGCTCCGAAGAGGAGATGAGAAACCGTGTGGATTGGGTGGGAGCCTCGAAAATGGTTCATGTTTTTTTTCCCCACTTCCTTCGTTTCGATGAATTCTCGGAATGAAATTGTCAGCAAAAATAGTGGCGACAGAAAACCCCCCTGGTTGGAACACGAGGGAACAAGATGAGGAAATTTTATAAGAAAAAGCAGAACCTTGACAAACAGACGTACGAGACTTCTGAAGAAGAGACAGAGGAACGAAAGGTACAAGACGAAACGGCGAGGCGGCGAGACAAGAATGTTGATTGGCCTCAAATTGAATCGCGTCCATTTATCACTCCGGAGTCCGCTGTACCGCGTCTATCCTCTTCTATCCACTGTTACCCAAAATTAGAGTGTTTAGAGGGTATAGAGTAATTCTTCTCATTCTTTCGCTACGCCACACCTGCGTCCGTAGTTTGATCTTCGATTCCGAACGAGCTGAGGGGACAAAGAAAGAGAATCAGTTCTGCGCATGCGTACAACGTGAATCGTATACTTTTCACACTTGTATTCGGAGATCTGGCTTCGATGCACTGTTTCTCAGCAACGAAAAATGATAGAGAGTTCGTACACGATGCATTTTCAAGCTCGTTCTGTTCTCCGTGAAACTAGCCATGGATGATTGTCGTGACAACATCGGGAGCAGAGATATTGTTCATTATGTGTTGAAAAACGTAAAAATAGAAAATATGGAAGAACCACAATCAATCTTTGAAGTCCTCCGAGGGAAGTTACATCAGAATTATGCTTCCAAAATGTTGAAAATCGTGACAAATTGACTGTTTGTGACCCTTGTGATTCCGCACAAATTTTCAACACTATCTCGGCTCCTGAATTTCTCAGAATTATGATTGGAGGCTCATTCGAAGAGGACAGGAAACCGCTTTAAAATCTATCGTCTCTTAAGGCTCTCGCTTTTTTTTCCTCTGAGATATAGTCTGTCATAGTTTCAATAGCAAAAATTTTCTGTACTATAAAATCTGCTTATACTCTGTGCTAATTTTCTTTCTTTTAATATTCTGTTGCAGGTAAGTCTTTCCGATTTGAACTGATCAGCCAAGCTCGCAGACTGAGTTTCGAGGTTTTGGCCAAAGTATTCGAAAGGTTTCTCACCCTGTGGTAACGTGGTTTTCAATACTTTAGTTTTATGGTTTAGAGTCGATGATTGATCGATGGGTAAAGAACGCCTATCGATCGATACAGAGGCGAATAATTCAACGATCAACGCAATCATCGTCATCTCTTGATATATCAAAAGTTTAATAATGATATACGTCTCGTACGTACGACTACTGAAAAACCATAGATTATATCGAGACGGGATAATCGCGTCCCAAGGAGAATTTCTGTGTGATGCAGCTGCTCGTTATAATTGCACCTTTCTCACGAAACACAATCCTCGACGACTATAATTCTTCGCTCTAGTTGATCATCGGTTACCCCGGACGCAGTGTATCATCAAATGAATTTGAAATTTTCGCGATTCAAGAACTCGGATCAATTATTAGCTGGCAAACAATCTTTTCGATATATGTATATACAGGGTGAGTTATCTCCGGGTCTGAACGAGGGAGGGGCTTGTCACTGCTGATGCTCCGCCCCTCGACGTATCAGAAACTGTTTTCATTCGAAAGTCAACAGTATCCTTACTCGACCAGACCAGACATGTAAAATGAGATTCTTATAACAGTTTGTGACACGCCAAGGGGCGGAGCATCGGCAGTGATAAGCCCCTCCCTCGTTCAGACCCGGAGATAAATCACCCTGTATATACACACGATTTTTTTTTCTTCTTGTTTTTTTTTATTTTTTATCATTTCTCCGAGTCTCCGACGATCAGATTCTTCCGGAACGTAACTTTGAATTGGCCATTCGGAGGGGATTCGTGATCTTGCCTCACCGCGTGTGATCACTTTTCGCTTGTTTTCGCGTAGGTACTTTCATCCCCGCGCGCAAGCTTACCATCACATTCTTATACTACGACGACGACGACGGAGACTCTGTAGACAAGCTAGAATCCCGCGGCCACCCCCCAGCATCACTGAGACGCCACCCGACTCATTTCATCCTAATTGGCCCGTCCGAGTCAGATGGCACAACGTTCTTTTGAGACCATAGAAAATTATTATAAGAACTAATAATACAAGACGGTGAAAATTCAATCAGGATTTTTACACTTTTATCAAATCTTTATTAGTTTCATTCTCGAATAACAGAATCCATCCATAGCCAGACATAAATTGGGCCATCTTTCGATGAACCGTAAAATAAGAAGCGAAGAATCAAACTCTAGAATTTTCTCTTTCATTATTAAAGTTAGGAAAATGGTGGCTATAAGACAAACTAGCCGGTTTTAGCCGAAAAGCTCATCGCTTCTTTGCGTAAGGCACGATCGCACAGTGCTGCTGGTTTGTTTTGAAATAGTGTTCAAATCCCCGAAAAATGTCAAAATTTTGATTCGTGATTAGAAGGCTGAATTCCAAAGCTCGCTGTTGTATCTTCAAAATTGACAAAGTTAGCAATCGGAATTTCTGAACCGGAAGTCGGATCAAGTACACAAACAAAATTGCACATCTGCAGGCTGAAAACAGTACCCAGTGCAAATTTCATCAAAATCGGTTCAGCGGTTTGGCTAAGCTCGTGTTTACCCACACAGAACACTTACGAATTTTATACGTATATTGGACGTAATAATTTAGACGTTATACGTCTGATATACGTAAGTTGGGGGTCTACGTTTGGGATAGAAATAGGCTAAATGACCGGCTAAAATCCGTATAGGGAACGAATGAGAGACGTCCGCTAAGATGTATAGAATATGTATTCTAGAGGTACAAGGAACAACTGTAAGACGTATATCGAGACGTCTATATTGCGTAGTTTTCCCTGCGCTGTACGTCAATTTACGTCCAATATACTGATGCGATACGTATGTCTTTCGTACTCTTCATGATTTTGAATACGTGTACTATACGTAAGTCGAACGTATATACATGCATAACATATTACGCTTTTTGTGTATAGAGAACACATATGGGTAGACTATTTATACGTATAGAGAACGTGTGAGATACGTATAAGGAATTTCAAAAAAAGATTATTATGTAATACGTTATTTTTTAACCTATTATTGGAGATTTTCGATATTTTAGGTTATTTTTATTCATAGTTGAGCACGCCTGTCAATTAAAACGCATTTCGCGATCGCTTAAATTTTTCGCTTTTCTAAGACCTAGCCGGGGTTTGAACCGAGTACGCTCGCCGCTCTTCGTATTACCAGTCGCACGCCCTAACCACTACGCTAAGCCGCCGCTTGTCCAACCATGCAGCGTTGCTATACATGATTTTATCAGGGACAATGATACATTCTTCAGTAATGTAAGTCCACTAATATCTGTAAGAATCTATTTATGACTACACTCGATCGCTCGATAGTGAAAGAATAACGTTGAAGCTGTCAAATGTGCTGGGAACGTCTGGTGTACGTATATCGTACGTATAGCGGAAACACGGTGAAAATTTGCATTTGGCCCACTAAACTAATAGGTCTAGTTTACGTATACAAAACGTCGAAATCATTCGAGTCTGCAAACTGTGTCCCGTTCTACGTATGGCTCACATATTCCTTCGGTTGTGCCCGACGCCAAGATACACATCTGCTGTACGTCTAATATACGTATGCCGGGAAAGAAGCAGCTATAGGTGCGAATCAGCTACTGACTTACTACGTCTGATTTACGTATACGAATCGTCGAAATCAGGCGGGTCTGCAAACCGTGTGCTGTACGTAAGTCTTTCGTATTACTTTGGTTGTGCCCAACGCCGAGATACACACATCTGCTGTACGTATAACGTACGTATGGCAGAAACGCGGTAGCTAGGTGCATTTCGGCTTACTGTAAAAATATGTCGCATCCACGTATATTAAATGTTAGGATCAAGAAAATTTATACATCGTCAATGTCACAATGCGATAAGTATGCGAAACATACCTTTCGTGTCGCCTACGTTGTTATCAATACGAAGATCTCACTTTTACTCGACATATATCGTACGTAAATCGAAGGTGTCTTGAAGATCTAATTCGGCAACCTAAGTGATACGTCTTCCGTACGTACAGTAAACATTTAAAAAGCGTTGTTTTGCGTGACGTGAAAGATACGTACATAATGCGTATAGGCTAGGTTTCTCAAAACATCCAAATAATCACCAATTATATACGTTGACGGTACGTATAATAAAAGTTTTATGATTGTCATAATACTTTACGCAATATGCATGTAATTTATACGTACATGCACTACGTAAAAAACGGCTTCGGCATTGACGCGAAGAATACAAGTGTTATACGTATATACTTCGTATAGAAAATACGTCTTGATTGTATACATCGCGTACACGTATAGTATACGTATCATTTTAGCTGTATACGTAGACAGACATTAAAACGTATTCCATACGTAAAATCAACTAAGTGTTCCGTGTGGGTACAAGCAACTTCAACGATTTGACACCGAGACACAGGAGCCGGAAAAATCCTCAAAAATCCCCAAAATTTTGATTCGTGATCAGAAGACTGTATTCCAAAGCTCGCTGTTGTATCTTTAATATTGACAAAGTTATCAATCGCAATTTCTGAACCGGAAGTCGGATCAAGTACACAAACGAAATTGCACATCTGCAGGCTGAAAACAGTATCCAGTGCAAATTTCATCAAAATCGGTTCAGCGGTTTGGCTGAAACCGGTATTGAAAACTGATTTTGTTTCTTGAGTATAGTAAAATCGCCTTTTCTCGCAAGGAAATGATTTTTCCCCATTGATTTCTTCCAGCAGGATAATTTTATCCCTGTTGTGTGTATACGCTGCGCGTTATATGATTCGAGACGAAGAAGCAGCGTGGAATTCTTTGGGTAGTACGCGTTACGAGCTTGTTTTCAAAAATTTTTCCTGCCTTACAGACCGAGACGCTCGATTTCATTACACACAAGCATAGGTATAGAATAGGATGGGACATAATACAAGAGAGAAAACTGATCCTCCGTTTGTTTTTCAGATACGCTTCGATAACCCATTCCCATATTTCCTATTCTTCATCCAACGATTTTCGATTAAGGTATACATTAAGCGTTATTATAGCCGCTGGTCGTCTGGTATCTTTTGGGATCGCAGGATGCTAAAAAATACGACTGTCGTTTTTTTTTTCATCCATCCAGGATCGAAGAGGGAAAAAATTTCGTGTTATCCTCGTACTTCGAGTGACATCTTGAAGTGTCACGTAAAACAGATCCGACCTTCGGGATGTTGGTTGTGGTGGGTGGGTCTTGTTTTTAAACAGAGGGCAAAAAAAGAAAAAGAAAAAAAGAACACGAACGGAACGGAATCGTGCGAGGATAGAATTTCGAAATCCTGGTTTACATTTTACGAAGGGAATATAGGCACGCGTTCAAACTTCACCCGAATCTTTCACGTATCAATTTTCTCAATGCATGATACCTTGGAAAAATCCTCCTCCTTAGAAAAATCCTCCTCCCCGTTTTCGTTGGGGAATAATTTTTCCGACGGTGGAAATGGGCCAAGTACAAAGTGGAAACGCGGGTCCAGTCTCGAGACTCCGTTATTCCAACCACATGGATGCATGTATGCATTGATCCTCCGGTACTGGGTGAACTTTATCATAAATCGAACGCTCAACGATATTACAAACCGCATATAGATATTCAGGTTTTTAAATAAAACGGGTGAAGAAAATTGTCCAGTTTATCACTTAGAAAAATGACGTCATAAAATCGAGACACAAGTCTGACCTCAGATTCTTGATCAGTGGTTCGAAAAAACCTTCGAGTAACAATTTTTACAAGATTTTGAATGTTTTTAGTGTTCTTTTAACAATTGATACAAAAAAAACGTTACCAAATTTCACGAGACTTGATCTGACTTCGTGGGAACATTTCGATCACTTGATCGAACATCATCAAAGTCTCATGAGATTTTTTTGATCAAACTTGACGAAACTGGTAAAAAAACTTGGTCAAACTTTTCGTTGCATTTTTTATCCTGACCTGATTAAATTTTTCACCTCGTCTTTGAAGATTCCTCCTCCTCCAATTTCCGTTGGATTGATTAAAAAAAAGGAAATTTATCTTTCTCAATGCGGATCACCCAGTGCATGAATGGTGGACGCCTAGCTGTGGTAGGGTAGAGTCAATTGATCGGTAAACTCGAGCAGCTTTGCGGACGACTTTATTTGAATTTGCGTGCAAACGAGGTTACCGGCGCCATTGCCTCGAGCTTAAGTCAAGTTGGAGTTGGATGGTGGGGTTAAGGTGAGGTTAGTTCGCCTCCGTTCGAGCTTCGTTTAAAGACGATCTCGATGTCCATCCTGGGTTCTGCGGATTAGCCAAAAACCGAGGCGACAACTCGCCTGCAACGGGTTTTAAAAACATTTTACGACCCTTCCGTCTATAGTCGCGGCGAGCTAAATCCCACCGTCGCCTGAGGTTGGAGCTTTTCGCTACTTTTTAAGAGACTTTTTTTCACACGGTTACGGATTAGAGCCGTGAGACAGGATTTTAGCGAGGTTATTAAAAAAAATAAAAATTGCTGACAGAACTCTGTGATAACATTTCGCTCTTTATTCATTTCCACTACATAAGCGATTAACCCAAAGCTCTACCCCAGTTCTGAAACATTTTTTTTCATCCACTTTTTTGCCAGCTTACCGCGTGCAGGTCCGACCCCGGAAAACGAACAGTGGCTAATACGTGAATAATTGCCGGCTGAACTTGATATGATTTAATGGCATCCCCCTTTTTTCCGAAGCAAAAAAAAAATCGAAAATTCTGACTTCGGGTCATATAAGAGGAGGAGGAGGCGATCTCGCAGTCAGTAGATTTCAAAACCACTGACAGAGTTGAATATCGATCAATTTTTGGCACGGCAAAATAATGATTTTTCAGTAGAGCAAAAAAACTGTCCCAAAATTCTACGAACTAATTTTTTTTTCAATCTGAGAAAGTACTTTGTAGAGTTTTCCGAGCTCTTTGAAATGGCGCAAGCAACGATTCAATACAGTCATCTGTCTTCGAGAAAATGGTTCCCGAAAGTCGATTTTTTCGTGCCAAATTTTTTTTTTTTTTTACTTTGGATACTGATTGAGAACGCAATTAAGATGCTAAAATTATGAAAAAAATATGAATCGAAAGCTTAAACCTTAATGAACAAGATTCGGTTATAGATGACCAAATTCGTATGAATTTTCAAATATTACGGGGCAAAATGGAGGTCGAGGGAGGGATCGGAAACGGTGTGAGTGCCAAAATGAACATAATTTTCATACAATATCGTGAAATTTCGATGGAAAAGATAGTAGAACAGTACGAACACTGGTCCGATTCATCGATATTAGATTTTTTTTCATCAAACGATGACAATCTCGAAAAAAAAAATGTCAGCTCAGAGAAATAAACGACGGACACCGCGAAAAAAAAACGTATTCTCAATTTTTTGGCACTTACACCGTTTTGCCGTGCCACCCTTCAGTTCTACAGATTTCCGAACAGACAGACACGAGGGGTTGAATGATTCAGAATCCCCAGGTTCTTTAGAGACCTGAAATATTCATTTGTGTTTGTTGGTGGAGTAAATCGCAGCCGGTACCATCGCGTAACATCTGCGAAGTGGGTTTTGTCTATTTTTGCAAGACACGGACCGTCTTCTTTGCTCTGTAAATTCTACACAAGTCAGGGTAAAAAAAAAAAGAAAAAATGGCCCTCTGTGTATAAAAAAATTTGGAGACGTCGTTATTTAAGCTGCAGGTTATATCGCGTGTCTAATGACAGAACGTCGTAAGCGCCAAAAAGACGTTTTTGGTGGCAAAACGTCGTATAAAATTTTTTTTTGTTGCATTCGCTTTAGAAACGTCTAAAACGCGAAGATTCATTGAAATTAGCAAGAAAAAAACGTAAGCGCAAAACGTCGTATCTACCAAAAATCAATGAATAAAAAAATAAGTTACATACGACGTTTTGTCATTACGTCGCCGAGAAAAATGACAAAAAGACGTACAATTTTTTTTTATTCTCCGAATTGCTTCAAAAACACCTGAAACGCGAAGATCTGTCAAAATTTTGAATTTCCGAACGCCCCACCGAAAAGTCGTATGTGCCGCGAATAAATGGAATTTATTTTTTCATTACAAATTTTCGACGCTGAGGTGATAAAATCGCGAAGCTTCACGTAATTCGAAACTCAAGTATCGGTATCTGACCAAACTTAGACCGAATCTCGCGGATATTCGAAAAAAACAAAAAATATACGACGTTTTGTCGTTACGTCGCCGAGCGAAATGACAAAACGTCGTATGTAACTTTTTTTTCTCGAACGCGGCACATACGACTTTTCGGTGGGACGTTCGTAAATTCAAAATTTCGACAGATCTTCGCGTTTCAGGTGTTTTTCAAGCGATTCGAGGAATAAAAAAAAATTGTATGCCTTTTTGTCATTTTGCTCGGTGACGTAATGACAAAACGTCGTATGTAACTTTTTTCTCTTTACGGCACTTCATGAAAGTTGACCACGTATGGATCGGTGCTTGAACAATCAATTATTATATTTTCGACAGGAAAAAAAATGAAAATTATATTTTTGGGAGATACGACGTTATGCAATTAGTCTACACAATTTATTCTGTTCACGTTCGTAACAAAAGGCTGTATCCGCCAGTACGTACGACCTTCTGCCATTAGTTGACATGCTTTTCGATTTCAACGGTTCTGGATGTATTTTTGCGTTCTTATTCGAAATACGAAAGAAAAAAAATTATACGCCCTTTTGCCATTAAAAACGACAAAACGTCGTATCATGGCGCTTACGACGTTCTGTCATTAGACACGCGATATAAGCTCGAGAGAAATAATCGCTCGAACGAATCCCGAGAAAATTTCAGTACTGATTTATCAAAAGCAACTTGCGTTAAAAGGGCGAATATAACCGTGACTTTTTGATGTCACTACGCATCGGAGTCTCTAAACTCTGAAAAAATCTCAGGCTTAATTGCGCGGACTCGAAACGAGGCAAACCTTTCCGTCATCCGGTTAAGGATCGCGAAAAACGGGGTTCGAGGGGAAGACAAAGGGGAAAAAAGCTCTCCGATTTTGCTCCCCCCCCCCCCTCACCTTCTCTTTCGATAATCGCTGAATCAATCAAAGACATTTTTACACTCATATTTTCGAATCTGGGATCGCTGCTGCTGGCAGGGAATATTCGTAAATTCCTTCGAGTGACTGAAGTTCGATCGATAGGTGCGAAGATTGGGTTAGTTATTAATTTCTTACTAAAAATTTGACCATTCTGTTGAGAAATTATTTTTCTAAGATCTTTCACCAATTTTTCCATTCCAGAGGAACTCAGGACCGTAGTTTTTTACAAAGCTTTTACAAAAAAATTACAAAATCCTACAAAATCTCACGAGAAAAAAATCCCAAAAACTGTACGCATGGTGGCCACTCGTCAGGGAAATCAGGGAAAAGTCAGGGAATTCGAAAAATGATCAGGGAAGTGAGGGAAATGTGAGGGAATCCGAAGAACGGTCAGGAAAAAGCAAAGGAATTTCATGGTCATACGAAACAAGACAGAATAAAAGATCCCCATGCAATCAAAAGTATTTTCAAAAATCATTTTCTTTTGAATAACCACTAATTCGTCCAAATTTCAGTCAGGGAAAAATTATATCAAAGTCAGGGAATTTTTTTTCCGCAAAAAAGTGGCCACCATGTGTAGATAGTAGATTTTGATGTGGAAAAATCACCGAAGTGAGATTGTTAATATCATTTAGGGTTGAATATCTCTCTGGGTTAATCCGAATCCGGGTTGAACCGCTGTACGAAATTTCGTGACATTGCCGGATCGTCCGGGACGCCAGACTCCCTCTACCCCCAGTAGAGAGGTACTGTAAGCAATTAAGCAAACGTACCCTCCCGAGAGCCATGAAGAGACCCCCCGTAAAGCACGGCGGAAACGCATCCAGACTTTTTTTTTTTTCGTTTTCTTCTTAGTCATACTATTTCGTTTCAGGTTTTGTTCTTACGACTGCGGAGAGACGTCTTCACGCTCCGAAAGCTACGAGTTTTAGAGAAAATAATTCTCGTTTAGGTTAAATTTCCCTCGCGTGTTTCCGTACCTAAACCCTCTCCGAATGGTAATAAGAAGGGAAAGAGCGAGGAAAAAAAGAAAAAGGTGAATTTATTAAAGCCAGGGTGAGATATTGCTAATGACATTAGAATATCGAATCGACTGATTCTCATTAAAAAAGTTTTCGATCTAACAAATAAATCCACCGAATTGGAGGGTCCTGGGCCATGTTTACTCCCTCCTCTCTCTCAGTTTGTTGAATAGAAAAGAAAAAAAATCTAATTAGAAGTGGATTAAAATTTAATCACTCGCTAAATGAATTTATCCCGAGGATGGTATCGGCGGGTGACGTCCTCCCCGTTTAATTGTACTCTCTTTCTCTTTTCTCTGGTACATCCAGCATCAGGTCGTCTCTCTCTCTCTCTTTCTCTCGATCCCCGGTCTCCCTCAGGGACAATTTACTTTGCATAGACATTAAACTCCGTTACTTAATCGGGAAGACACTCCATACCAGTTTGCGTAAAAACGTGCCGCAATCCTCCGCCGTAGCGTCGTCCTGCAACTGCAACTGATTGTGAGATCCAATTCTGACTAGCTCTTCGCGAAATCGCGTTATGATACGGGTTTACCTCACGATCGTATCAAAGATTCATCGTTAATCTCACGCAGGATTTCCACAAGACCCTCCAACCAGAATCGCTCGACTTCTACGTCCCATTGAGAAATTGAATTTCAAGTGAGGAAAACTATCCAGATATCAGGAATTTCACGTTTTTACCGATTCGGGGCCAGCGTGAGGTTTCTAGGAGGGCTCCAGATAGTTTTCCCTATTTAAGAGTCGATCAGAGCTCTATTAGGGTTCTAGATAGTTTTTCTCATTTAAGAATCAATCGCGGCTCTAGTAGGGCACTAGATAGTTTTCCCTACTTAGAAATCGTGAC
>JAFFZH010014111.1:6138-18090 GCA_018420115.1 Euura saliciscinereae | reverse complement strand
AATCAATCGGGGCTCTAGTAGGGCACTGGATAGTTTTCCCTACTTAGGAATCGTGACCTTTCCAGAAGGGCTTGATAGTTTTTCCCATTTAAAAGTCGCTCAGAGCTCTAGTAGGGTTCTAGATAGTTTTTCTCATTTAAGAATCAATCAGGGCTCTAGTAGGGCCTTAAATAGTTTTCCCTACTTAGAAATCGTGACGTTTCTAGGAGGGCTCCAGATAAATAGTTTTCCCCATTTAAGAGTCAATCAGGGCTCTAGTAGGGTTCTACATAGTTTTTCTCATTTAAGAATCAATCGGGCCCCAGCAGGGCACCAGATAGTTTTCCCTACTAAAACATCGTGACGTTTCTAGAAGGGCTCCCAGATTATTTTTCCCATTTAAGAGTCGATCAGAGCTCTAGTAGGGTTCTAGATAGTTTTTCTCATTTAAGAATTAATCGGGGCTCTAGTAGGGCACTAGATAGTTTTCCCTACTTAGACATCGTGACGTTTCTAGGAGGGCCCCAGCTAGTTTTCCCCATTTAAGAGTAATTCGGGACCCCAGTGGGGTTCTGGATAGTTTTCCCCGATTGGAAGTGAATTTCTACTTGGGGTTCGCTTCCTTACCATTTGCAATTAATCTTGAAACGAAGGTGAGTTTGAAAACCGATAAACTACCTCGAATACTGTACGGTGAGTCGACAAACTTTGAGGTTATGGAGTCAAGAAACTCTTTCATAGAAGAAAAAAAGAATTTAGGTGAAATTGTGTCTTCCTCGAGAGTCTTTTGCCAAATGATTATTTTATCATCTCAGGGATTAGTCGCGAACACGCTTCAATTCGCACCGAGGATCCTTAATCCTGGGGAAAATCTGTGGAAGATGGGAGTATAACTACGTAGGCACGGAACACGGGGGGGACGATGATAATTAATTGGCTGCACCGGGCACCGGAGTACAGAATCCTCCCCTAACGACATTTTTCGAACAAAAAAACATAAATCAATCAAGTCGAGGGAACTTCTACCTAATCGATGATCGTATTCGGTCATTCAGCGTTCTTTTAGTCAATCAATCATCTTTCTTGAATGAAAATATTGATTCGGATATTGAGAAATTGATTCGGAATAAAATCATTCGTAAAAATAAATAAAAAATTTTACTATTGAAATTTTTCAAAATCGTATGATATTATTTATAATCGAAGTAAACAACGGGAAAAAAAGCTCTGCTCTCGTAAAATGAAACTGAAAAAAAAAGTTTCTCTCTTTCTTCTTGAGTTCCTGTAAAGAAAAAGAAAAAAAAAATGAAAAAAAAAAGAAGAAGAAGCGAGAGTGCCATTTCTTGAATATTTTATCTGTTATCTCTGTTCGGGGAGCATGCAGCTGGTGATGTTGGATTAAAAGAGGGGTCGTGGGTTGTGGGTGGTTGCGAGGTTCTAGGCGTTTTAGAGGAGAAAAGTGTATGGTTCAAAAATCGGCGCTTACGTCTTCGCGTAGAGCCGGGTTACCATTTTTTCCCTCCCTTCTCTCGGTGGAGGTGAGAGTTTTGTTTAAGTTATGCAAGTTGGCTTTAGTCTGTTGGCGTTTGGGCGCCTCCTCCTCCGGGGTGGCTACCCTCGGTTGGTTCGTTGCTAGGTGTACCATTCTATGCGTTGTTTATTTAAAATTCAAGCTACGTCCACGGCTCGCTGACTCCCTTTTCCCTCTCTCTCTCTTTCTTTCGGTAACCTCGACGTGTTTCTCATACTATGCAAAGTTAAGATAAAGAAAACCTGAGTAAAACCAACGAATGTTAAACATAGAATGGAATTAAGACACTTCTGAGGGGTAAATAAAACTTATTCGGTCTCATTAACCACCTTAAAAAGATGAGAAGAGGAAAAACAATAAAAATTCTGCAAAAGTCTGTAACGCAATCGTTACGGAAGGAATGGTCAGATAATTTTAGAGAGTGACCAAGACTATTACAGGAAGCGAAAGATTTTTTCGGATAAATCGCGCGTTTGTGGGGAAAAGAGTCTGTAGATGAGGTTGAGTTAGAGCCATGGGGTGTGAGAAGGTTGCCGAGGGTAACCGTCGACTGGGAAGCAAAAGGGGGGGTTACAAACGATCAGGCGAATCGTTCGCATTAGTCTTAGTCAGAATCAGAGATAAGCCAAATGAGGGATAGCCGGTCGAAAAACATTGGAAACTACGACGCGGAAGCTGTGTGACCGCAATCACGCTACCAAAAAGAGAAGAAGAAGAAGAAGAAGTCGCAAATGAAATTCGTCAGTTTCATTTCTTTTTTCGATACCGCATAAATCGAGATACCCGTGTTTTCCAAATTGATTTCAAATCTTCTCTTTGTATAGAAAAATCTCGCGTGAAAAGGCACCGGAAGCACCCGACCCGTCAGTCATCTTCCGGCTTTTCCGTTCACAAAAGGAAATCTCGAACCGACTCGATAGGGGAAACACCGCGGCCTTTGTGTTCCCTCTCTTCCTTTTTCATTCCGTCTTTGGTATTTTTTTTTTTTTATCATCCCAGGAATTTCAATCCGGAGACATTCATTGACCACGGAAGACGGGAAGAGAAAGAAATTAATTCATAGTGATTGATTGATTTGAAAGGACAAATTTTTATCCGAATCTCCTTCAAGTTTTGCGTAAGGAGTAGGGGGATCTCGGAGTGGGAGAGTTTTTCGTTAAGAGATGGTGATAAATCTCGCGAACCAAGTTTCGTGTCGTTGGGTAGCCAGCCTTGACGTCTTCACGAGCAGTTAACTGCCGAATGGGCCTAGCCCCAGGGTACCCTTAACGTCGAAGACGAAATTCCGTAGGACTACGTGGTTCTACACCGTCTTATCTTATCTCAGTGTGGAGGGGATGGGAAATTAGGGGATGGAGGAGCCGATGTTTTCCCCATTCCGCACCATTTGTTTCTTAACTACTAGGAATTAGGAGGCCAGTCAAAAACCGGAAGATGTAGTGGTTCTATCGATCTCCGATCGACGAGGCGGACGGGTGCCGTGTGGACACAGACGGTGCAGTCTCTGCAAACTCAACCCCTGCCCAGATGACAGAATTTAGCATCTTAATCAACCCGGTGGAGCAGACGGATACCGCATCTGTAACTGTTGCTCAATCGGCGATCTGAGACCTGTCCGTAGCCTCCGAGGATACTCGAGATTGAACTCTTACCACCCTGGTACCGGAGTCAAAGTGGCGCTACCTACCTTGATTGCTAAAGCGCAACGAACCGAGGTTATGCAACTGTGGATCCAGTCCCATCGACTAACTAAGGAACGGGGGATGTTTATGCTTGAATGAATTCTTACGGCTTCTTCGTCGATCTACCAGACTGCGAGATACTGCGAGACACCCCCGGGGGTCGTCTGCGTCTGTTTAGTCTAGTGAAATTGGAAGAACTAGTAAATTTCTATGAATTGCTAGTCAAAGGTGCTCGAATTCAGTTTTTTCATCATATCTCGACAACCATTGATAATATCGTCATTGAGCTGAATACAAAAAATGAAGCCTATTGAATTCTCTACATAAAAGGTGCGATACACTTTTTTCATATCTTGAATAGTTTTCGTGTAATACAGCCCGAAAAGTATCTATAACTGTATAGAATTATGTTCGTATTCACCGGTGTATAGGAAGAAAACTATCCAAGATAAGAGAAAAATGGATTGAACCTTTTTTGTAGAGAATTTGATAAGCTTCATTTTTTATACTGACCTTGTTGACGGTATTATCAACGGTTGTCGAGATATGATGAAAAAACTGAATCCGAGATAGTGGATCGATAGTTCGATAGTAGACAAAGATTAAAGTTTCTATCAATTTATAGATTCTTACTGAGTAACTTTTCTAATAAAACCAGCAAAACCTCGGTCACGTTCACCTCGACGTTTTACATCACTCGATAATCAAAGCCTCGCGGTATGCAGTAAGAGATTTAATTCGGAACGTGGGTATCCGCTCCTGAAACCGCGATCATTATAAATCAAGTTGTAATTACACTTGTAGGTACCTACTACTGCCACGGTAGCGGGAAGATTCCGCTCTGCTCTCCGGTTGCACTTCGTCGAGTATGTGGGTAACATTCTGGTTGCAATTCTCAGTTTTATTGCATGTATTCCATACATTGTGCGAAGTTCCAGCTACCCTCAACATTATCCATGACGACACAAAACGGACGCTCGTTTTGGGCTATTCTATCGGACAACGGTGCTCCCCGTATCGCCGTAGTGCAATCAAAAACCGTAGTGATAACTCGCCGCTGTTGCAAGACCATAGAGCGAACAATGGTGGACTCACCGATGTCAAACCACAGTCGTTTTATATTCCGAATGAAGAGAACCGCGCGAGCGTGCTCGAACAATCTCTTTGTTACCCCGATCACGAACCAGTCCAGAACTGTTGGACTAAAAGAAGAGAAAAAGAAAGAGAGAAGGAAAAAAAAAAGTAAAATCCACGTGCCTAGGAGCCACTTTCACACTTTAAAACCGCGAACCGTTAAACCTTCCATCCCTTAAAGCTGAGGATGTCTTCGGGTCAACTAAAGAAATGAAACACATGGTGGCCAGTGGCCACAGGAAGACCAGGAAGTCAGGGATTTTTTTCAACTCTTTGGAGTGGCCACCATGAGGAGACTTTAAACTCTGATCAACGAAGTTCAATCTGGACAACTGAAGCACACCCTTTTAATTCCCGTGACATCCTGAGCTGACAACATGTCAGACAGTCGAAAGGAGAACCAATTTTTTATTTCTTGAATGAGTATCGCGCCGTTTATATCTTTGGCTATCACGCAAGACCTTAACTCGCAATAATATCGGTATCGCATCTCTATTTTTGGTCAAACAACCGCATGAATGATGAGGGAGCCACCGCGACGTTATTAATAACTGGTTCGTCCCGGTGCGGGAGGTTGTTGTTGGAAGATCATGTAGCCTTATTCATGCGAGGTCCAGTTGGGAATGCGTCATCCGATCAGACACGGAATCTTGTTTATCAAAAGAGGATCTTTAATTTCATTGAATTTCGCTAAGAACCATCGACGATCTCTTCTCTTCTTCTTCTTATTCTTCTTCTTCTTCTTGGGTGGGTGGGGATTATCGATATTTTTCGCTATGTGTCCGCATCTCGCGGTCCTCGATATAAGCACCAAACGATATATCGCCTACCACCGATCCAAACAGAACTTATAGATGTATAAATCAAACTGGGTACGTTGATAGAAGCAATAAAGAGTTCCGAATGGGAATGGTGGGAAGGACAAGGGTGGAGGAAAACCAGGATTGGTTGCCCTCAGGTTCTTGAGGGGACGACTTATATTACACTCAAACCAGACTATCCCCGCCTCGATCATAGTGGAAACAAGACCAACACCGGGGTTTCTCTTTCTCTCGCTCACCACGTGCCAAATTAAAACCCCCACCCACCCCTACGGCTAAAATGAACGATAAATAATTCTTCGTTATTGAATTATTGCTCATTGCCCGCCCCCTCCACAAAGTATTTCAGGAATTTACTATATTTGTGACCATTTTTTTTCCCGGGAAAATAACGGCAACGAAAAAACAAGACTATGAGGACAGCCTTTGAACTTTCCACTTTCCGTTATTCATTTTGTTTTCAACTATTTTGGATTTTGCAAAAAGTGGTTCAAACAAACCTTTGAATAGCAATTTTCGTAAGATTTTGAAAGGTTTCAGTGATTTTTCACAGCAAATTGGATTCGCCATTTTTAATTTTGCAAAACTGACATCAGATTCGTGATCAACGATCACAAAAAACCACGTGGTACCAAATTCCGTTGATCAGTTCTCAAGATATTGTCATTTTTATTGTATTTTTTAAAGAATTTTGTTATCCAAATAATTCAAAAAGTACTGAACCGATCAAAGCCAAAATCTAATCAGTTCTGAGTTTGAGAAAATGGCGTCGATTGAGACGCAAATGATCAAAATCCGGTTCTTCGTTCTCTCGATATCGTCTGACAAAAATTTGATCATAACTTAAAAAACGATAACTCGACTCTTCATTCTTGGTGTGATTACAATAAATTCCTATTTTCTCTGAAAACACAGAACATGGGGTTGAAAAAAGACCAATCAGCCATTTCAATTTCGAGATGTCAACTTTTCCTGCGATTCCCAAAGGAAAAAACCTGCAAGCCGATCAATTATATGAGGCTGCATCATCCCCAAGACCCACGTCCAGGTTGTCAATATATTGGACTGTCCAGTGTGTAACGAGCGTTTTGTTGAGAGATTAGAAAAGAATCGGGTCAACCTCGAAGGATCGGAATGGTCGATAGTAGTCCGGAGCTGTTTCGTGACTGGCAAGTTTCTTGATAGGGAAAAGTTTAGTTAGTTTAAACGTCGACTAGGAAACCCACCCCCACGGTGGTAGGTAGGGTTTTGGGGGTAGAGTTTGGGTTTCGGGTTGTGGTTTAACCGATACCATTGACCGCCGACTAAGATCGACGAACCGTGCTACTACTGCGATACGATTCAAAGTTGCAATCGCCAATCATTGCGGTCATCCGCCGGCAACCCCCTTTCTTCCAATTCCGAATTATATAAGATATACCGAAGACAATGTATGAATTATAACGTTTGGTAGACAAAATTGACATTTCTACTACTTTTTCTAACCTTTACTTTCTCTTTCTAACCTTTATTTACTTTTTTCTTCTGTTTTTAGTCTCTTTTAACCTCGATTCTCTGTGTCTTTCCGGTTCTATTCAATATCAACTAGAGTTTTAGAATGGATTTTGCGATCGTTTGTCACAAAAAAGTCCTTGACAACTTTGAAAAAAAAAAATGGTGTAAAATCTATAGACGGACCGTAGGCGCGGCCCGGATCGCGTGGCGGTGGGAAGGTCGTCCTGTTGTAGGCCAAATTTACCTTCGTTAAAATAACCAGGCTCGACACGCACCCCGACGCTAGTTGTTCCCCAGGATTCTCCACGGTTCGCAAGAGACTGTGGGTAACGCGTATTTTGCACGCTGGCGACCCGATGACCTCAGTAAAGGTCGACCGGTACCGTGGCCGGTTGCGTGTGGTGCACACCTTATATCGATGCTATGCGCTACCTACGAAAGTAATTGCCTTCTGTTATGAGTCAAACTGCTTTTTTTTTCTTCTTCTTCTTCTTTTTTTGCCGTTGGAGTTATTATCACTAGTCCAATCGTCATCTGGGTCACAATCATCTTCGACACGACTATATGGACATTGAATTCTAAGTAGGGAAAACTGTCTACAGCCCTTCTAGGGCCCTTCTAGAAAAATCACGGCGTTCCTAGTGGGGCCCCAGATAGTTTTCCCCACTTGAATGTCAACTTGTACACTGGAAGATGTGTGGATTGGAAATTAGGAAAATTCACCCTAGTTACTTTCACTAGGACGACGAATAAAATCTGAACCAGAGGCGAGCCTTGTAAAGCAAAAACATAACCTTGCTGAACAGTTACTTTCCGCGCGCGCCCCATACAATATTTTTTACGGAAAAGGCATTAATAGTTACTTTGACGCCAGTTGAGTTCCGCACGAACTGCGTGTAGGAGATGCTGTAAAAGGTAGTAGAGAGGGGGGTAACCTGCGGTATAAAGACTTTATTCCGCAACTTTGAACTTAACGGTACAAAGTGCCACTTGCCGGCGTCAAAAAGTGACTTTTTAATGCCTGTGCCGTAAAAATTAAGTTTTTATTAAGAGCAACAAAAAATCTCTATTACTTCCTGAAAAAATATCCCAGAAATTCTTCTAGTTACAATGAGAAAATATGTATATATCACGATATAATTATCGAATCCACTATATCAATCAAAATTCTGCGCTCAACATTTATACAGTTTTTTTTTTTTTTTTTAAATCGTGTGGTATTATCGTAAGGTCGTGTGTGTGTGTGTGTTTCGCCATTAAACACCGTGGTGCGGTTATTATATCGAACCTGTTATTAACAAGGTATAAGTAAGAGTTGATGACGGTGAGGATGTCTGTGAAGTATCATAACTCCGGGACCAATTATCAATTTGTAACGTGTAATGTGCCACGATATTTATTACATCGGTAGTAACAATAAAAAAAATAAAATTATACGATAAGAGAAAGAAGTACGAATAAAAATGGTGTCTCCTCCTTCCTCCTCTTTGTCTCTTCAATCCGCGGTGTAACCAATCCGTCTCCTTTTTAGCCCCTGTCGACCCACCCTCCTCCCACTATGACCGTTTTGATTGATCTTCGCGAAGAGAGAGATTGAGGGTCTCTCTGTTCAATCGGCTTCGCGGTATTAAGACATAAAATCGATAACTTTTTTGCCCCGGCTACTTAACCCGCTCTCAACGGTTCAGGACTTCTTATGGTTGCCCGTGGGGGATATCTGAGTGGTCATATTATGGTATGGGGCAAGAGAGACAGGAGGAGGAAATATCCGAGCTGCGTCGTTGAAAGATGATAAAAATAAGAAAAGATGAAAAAGTTATTATAAATATGAAATAGAGTATATAAGAAGCTGAAGAAGCGTGAGTGGAAGAAAAAAGGCGGAGTCTCTTGATAACGATTTATAAGGTAGATAAGAAAGATCTTGTGTACCTACACCGAGGCTATACGAGGCTCGAATAACCAACCCCTGAAATATAGGCTTCATGTTTAGAGGCAGTAAATTAAAAAAAACCACCGTTGAAAAGTTTCATGCACGGTGTGGGTATATATAGATTTTTAACTATAACTATAGCAACTTTTAATCTGATAATTCGACAATCTAAATTGGCTCCGGGGAAGGTCTTATCTATAACAGTGTTATCAATTAGCCACATTACTAACCGCTACTGTAACAAGCTCGGGGGTTATATCGGGTTAAAAAGATCGCATACATCACTGCGGATGGACACATTGAATAGAGGATCGTAGATGGGCTAGTATTTCATCACGTAGTAACTTCTAGTTTCTGATATATGGTCCGAAAGGCGCTGGTTGGAATTGACTGTACAATTTTCATCTTATCTCTACAACCGTTGATCCTATCGTCATCAAAGTAATTACAAAAAATGAAGCTTATTAAATTCTCTGCAAAAAAGGTTGAATACATTTTTCTGTTATCTTGGATAGTTTTTCTCCAATAGAACGGCGAATACGAACATTATTCTCGCAAGGTTCTATAAAAATGTGGATACTTTTGGGGCTGTATTACACAAAAACTATCAAAGATATGAAAAAAGTGTACTGAACCTTTCTTGTAGAGAATTTAATAAGCTTCATTTTTTGTAATCAGCTTGATCACGATATTATCAATGGTTGTCGAGATATGATGAAAATACTGAATTCGAGCACCTTTGACTCAAGATGGCGAATCAATATTAGTACACTATAGATCCTCGCTAATAAATTTTTCTATTCTTCCTGATTTGACTGGTTCCGGTTTTACCGTATTTTCGAGCCTTTATTTTCCTTATATTGATCAAGTTCGAGTATATCGTGCCGTTCTTATCTCTCCTCGGGGTATGGTATGGAATAGCGGGATAAGATACTGGTATAAAGTATAAAGGAACAGTGGTTAACCTCGGTATAAGGTGGAGCCGAACGACCACCGTCCGGCAGGATGCTAGAGAGAGAGAGAAAGAGAGAGCGGGAGATATACAGGCGCCCTCGGGGCAGTAAATATGCCCCTTATCTATCCGCCAAAAAGTTTAACCAGCCGCTAATTAAAGGTATAACCAGCTCCCTATCCTCGCTTCAACCGGGAGAGAAAACTACGTGCCAAATATCCCGGAGCGGTGCAGAGGAGGGATACGTGTTACGTTTCGTTGTTGTAAGGGTGTATGGAAGAGATGGTGGAGGGGGAATGAGCTCGTTTAACACCGCTTAACGCCGTCTGACTTTGCCGATTTATCGTCAAAAGGAAAAAACCGGTAAAACGATTGCGTGCAAACTGGGCGCGCAATTCACGTATATATATATCCCCCACAGACCTTCGACTCTAGATCACCAGCCATTACCGAACCGCATGAAAGGAAACTATGAATCAATGTCACATTCCACCTGATAACAGTCAAAGGACCCTCGAGAAGATAAAGAGGACAAAAAAAAAAAAAAAATTGATTCTGGTTCATTTGTTGCAAAATTATTTTTCGGACTTCAATAATATCGACCTTGAACAATGGACTCAAATCCTATGTGGACTGATTGACTCCTTAAGAGCATGCTCCAGTCATTCTTTACTCTTCTTTACCGACCGTACCCGGTTTTCACTTGTTTTCACTGATAGCAAAGCCTAAGCGTCACGAGCGCGGAAAAGGAACCAACAGCGCAATTCTAGATGGAATTCCGAAGATGTATATCGGAAAATTTCTTTGTTTCATGCAAAAATGAAGACGTATTCTTGAAAACTGCACAAAATGGTAATTGTCGACGTCAAGCGGTGATTGTGAGTTTCGCCCGTTCATCATGGCCGCGACCACCGCTTGACATCGACAATTACCATTTTGTGCAGTTTTCAACAATACGTCTTCATTGTTGCACGAAACAAAGAAATTTTACGATATACATCTTCGGAATTCCATCTAGAATTGCGTAGGCTTTGCTATCAGTGAAAACAAGTGAAAACCGGGTACGGTCGGTAAAGAAGAGTAAAGAATGACTGTAGCATGCTCTTAATGGGAAAAACTATCCAGGGACCTTTTTGGGGCCCCGAATGGGGAAAAATAGCGAGCTTGACTTTTCTGAGGGGGTCCTGGCAGGGCCCTGGATAGTTTTCCCCGATTGGAAGTAAATTTCTGCTTGGGATACCCGCTGCAGTCTGCAAGTATCCGGTTCCGGACTTGAAGCGATGCGAGTGGTATTTTATTTACCTGCAATATATCTCGTCATCGGAGACTATAAACTGCGAACTTAACTCCACTATGGGCATAATAGCTGGAGTGCAGGAAATAGTGAAAAGCGGTATTATAAAGTTAAAATAACTCACCCGCTGCAGGAACTGTATGTATATATGTATATACTATAGTAGGTATGTATGTACAGTCCTCTCGACGAAGAATCATTAAGAGGATCTGAGGAATGTGCCGCCTCAGGTTTTAAACGATGTTTAAGATGTTGAGAGAAGGAAAAAAAAACAACAACGGAATGTTTATTCTCAACGTTAAAAAATTCCTCAACATTCCCTAACCCCTTTTTAGTTATTTTTTTTCTTCATTTATAAAACTATACTATTAATTGATCAAGGATATGAAATCATCGATCATTTCAAGCTATTTCACTATTACTATAACTTATAACTCAGAAATCAGGAATTTGAGAAAATTAGCGTTTGAGCAAAGAATGCGTTTCCGATTACTCATCAATCGGTTCAATTTTCATTCACTTTTTTCTTTCTAACCTTCTATTCCTCTTTCAAAGTTTGAAATTCTCCGAGTTCTTAAACCTTTACTCTATTTTTTTCGTTATGTTCCTTTTCCTAACCTTTCTAACAATATTCCCACTTTTTCTAACCTTCATTTTCTGTTTCCAACCTTTCTGCCACTCTGAAACCTTAATTTTGTATCTTCAACTTTTCGTATTCTTTTTTGAAGCCTTCAACCTTCATCTTCTGTTTCTAACCTTTTTTTCTTCTTTTTCTATCTTTCTCTTCGTTTTACAATTTTTCTATCTTTTTTTTGTCTAGGTTTTTACCTTTTTTTTTTATCCTTCTTAACCTCAATTTTCTTCTAAATTTAACCTTTCTTCAATTTTTTTCTTTTTCTAGCCTCATTAACATTTTTTAAAATCTTCCTACTTTTTATCTTTCTCTTCGTTTTGCAGCCCTTAATTCTGTCTAGTTTTCAACCTTTTTTTTTATTCTTCTAACCTCAATTTTCTTCTGAATCTAACCTTTCTAGCCTCATTATTATTATTATTATTATTATTATTATTTTCAAATCTTTCTATCGATGAATATTCTAGTTTTAAAATCAGGTGGAGGGGGGGGGGGGGGGGGGGG
>JAFFZH010014109.1:66476-99095 GCA_018420115.1 Euura saliciscinereae | reverse complement strand
TTGTTGCTGTTGTTTTTTTTTTTTTTTTTGGGGGAAAGCAGATGCGCGAAATAATGTTCGCAGAGGGTAACCGGGTAACAGGTAGCAGGACACGGAGAACGGATATACGTCATCCCGTAATGGTCCCGTTGCGGCCGAACTAACGCGACCCCAGGATTCCCGCGGGCTCCGCAGAAGCTCCCAGGGCTCAAAGCTCGGCTCTGGTGCACCGCCCGCAGCCGGATGACGGCAAAGTAATAGCCCTTGCAAATTAGACTCCGGGACTTGCCAAATCCGGTGCTTGAGTGCATGTTGTGTGTACCAACATCGTGTTGCGGTTTTACTAGCATACATTGTACGACAATCCACGAACGATCCATTATCCAGATCACCATTTTTTACAAATCAAATCGAAATTGAATTTTTGGAAAATTCTACCATTTTCATTTTTGGGTTTTTCTTATTCTTATTCTCAAATTTTCAAAATAATTTATAGAATATTGTGTTCATCTTGGAAACGACAAGTTTGTATGTTATATCAAATCAAATCAAATCAAATCGTACCCCTAGAATCAAAGTGTAACAACTCAGAAAAGTCTCGAAACTTAAAAATCAAATTCATGAAAACCATTTTTTTTTTTCTGCACTTCAAGTCATAATTAATTACAAATAGTGAAAAATTAGTGACATTATTGACTGAAGTCCCCCAAAGTGTTGGAACGAATATAAAATAAACACAAATAACTTTGCACACCGTGCCGAAATTTTTCAGTACAGTCATGACTGTTTCTAATGACGTTCAATAGATGATATGATTAATTAATTCGATCGTATGTGAAGCGCATGGTGTGCAATTACTGGTCTTCGCGTGGGCATTAGGCGGAGGTAGGTACAGAGGATATTGACGAATTGATAAACCCGATAATAGGTCGGGGGTATCAACTGCATGTTTCACCCACTATACGAGTGTTATGTTATACGATGGTATCAGCGTTACGTTCAATTTGATCAATATAATAGACGAGTACGAGATTTATGAGGGTCTGTATGATAATGACTATAATAACGTTATCAACATTTCTGCCATAATTCCGTTAATCAGTCGTAATTAGTGGTCGAATAGACGGCAATTAGGTGAAACGAAACGTGCAGTGGAATGAAGAGAGCGCCGTGTGGGATGAAAATTATTTTTTATCGTTACAAAAAAATGATTAAAAAAGGGACCATATGGTTCGTGAGCTTCTGTCAACTGGTAGAAAATTCTTTCCGCTCGATAAAAGGAAAAAAGATTTTTTTTTTAGTTCAGTTTTCTCCAATTTTCCCCGATTCAATCCCCAGGAAACTGAGGAAACAATGCGAAACGACTCGTGGAAAATTAGCAATCTGCTAAATATCCGATTCGATTTTGATAAAGCGAAACTTTGACTGAATGCTGGAAGAATCTGAGTACCGGGATTACAAGGGATGAAGCAGACGCGTCCCAACGTACCAAAACCCTATTTGCTTGCGAATTAAAAACGAATTTTTCCAATCACTGCGGATATTCTTTAATCATGTTTCAAAAATTCCAAATGACTGAATATTGTCTAATTAGCTGAACTTGATCCGTTTTCCCTACTCCCGATTATTTAATCTTTGAAATCAATCAACTGTCGTTAATTATGAGGCCAAATTGAAGAACTAATGACTAAAAAAAAGTAACTCTAATCCACAATATAATTCACAGGTGATGGGGTAAGTTGAAAAAAAATTGTTTCTACTTTTTGACTCAAATTAAACACGATTCATGCTCATAATCAACGTTCTTATCAATCAATTGCGTTTCTTTAATGACACAGAATTAAAATCTGATTCAATTGATGAATTAGGTAAGAAAAAAATGTTCTGAAAAATTATTTTGACTAATTAATCTGTGATTTTGTCAAATTTCAACACATTTTTGGGTAATTTTTCAACAATTGATTTGTTCCTGAATCCTTCATTCTGATACAAAGAAAAAGGAAAAAAAGGCTCATATCTAGAATCCAGACGATTCTTGTCATCCATCCAACACACAATCATGTGTTTCATGTCTATTTTAAACCAGAGCTGTTCGCACTACGTATTTACATAAATACCGGCCCGACGCCTCCGCGCGAATCTAGCAATAAAATGACATCGCGATTTCATAAAAAATAAGAAAAAAAGTGGGATAGAGTTGTTGTCAATATTATTATTTATTTATTTATTGTTTTATATTTTTTTCATGTCACATTATTTCATTCATTTCAGCCAATTTTTTAAAAATTTATCATCTTTTTATTTCCAATTAATTTTCTTCTCATTATTTCGTTCATTTCCTCGTTTATTTTTCATCATTTCAATTATTTCTCATTATTTCATTCATTTTTTCAGTTACTTTTCATCATTTCAGTTATTTTTTCGATTGTTTCTCAATATATATATCACGAGCTATTTGACAAATTATTTCAATCAGTTATAATTTCCTCCTCGGATCCCATGACCACAATCATGTATAAAAGTTGACTGAGATCTGATAATCAAATCAGTAAAAATAAAAAGGCCATGAGAAAAAGTATCTGAAAGATGATAGCAGATCTGGTCTGTTTTTTTTTTTTTTCTTTTGTTAGGAAGATCGTCAAATATTTCCGAGTATCGTTATCAGGCTGAAGTGATGGATCCAGAAATGGTAATTTGAATCGGATACACAGTGAAAATTACCCAGTATTCATTGTAATGGACTGACCTCGTAACACATTCGCTCATATTTACGACCAAGAGTATTCATATCAAATGATAATGACTCAGTTAGTTATTGGTGTTATGTAAACGAAAAAAGAAAATCGCATATTGAACCCCAGGGACCTTATGTCATTGGGAGTCTCATTAAAGCTGTTCAGTTTTATGCAATGCTCGATAAAAGGCGATAATTGGCTCTTTATTATACAATGAATTTCAATGTCGTGCGGCTTTGTTCAACAAAACGATTCGCAGTAGTTTATATGATGCGAATTTGAAACAAAAAAATTCAACTCACTCAAATTGGTCCAGAATTCCGTGATCTCGTTAATAAGTAAGCCTAGAATGATGAAATTTCTTACCTGAAACATAGGAAAATGAGAACTGAAATTAGTCGACAGGTTAAAAGAATTTACAGTACAAGCTCTGTTTAATGATCGATCAGTCACTACATAAATTGGCACGATTTGCAACGATTTCCACGGTAAATCCGATGATTATGTATATTTGATTCGATGTGTAAGGAGCTTATATAACAAATACATGGAGGAAACCGGAAATTACGAGGCAATATTAACTCCTATCATTATTATTATAAGTCTTCAATATTTTGGACGCAATTAGTTTTTATCGCCATGTTTGTTGAATTTTTCCTCGTTATTTATTCATCCAGCAAAATGAATCAAAATAATAAAAAATTTCAATGGTAGAGTATATTTCTATACGGAAATGAAATGAAATGAAATTCACTGAATTCGTTGGTTATTTAAACCCATATTTTTAGCGGCTATAATTAAACTCGTTATGCGATAGCTGCAGCTGATAACGAAACTACAGCGTAACAACGCGTTCAGGTAGGAAAAAAAAAATCGAAATTGCATGGCTGGTGGAAATTAGGAGGTATAATAAAATAGTAGAATCTTCGTGTGAATTTCGGCTACGGCTTCATACCGTCCCGGGGTTAATTTAGCGAAACCCGAAAAACATGGGATGAAAAAAAAAACGACGTAAATAGAAGGATATTTTTTTTTAAAGTACCTATGAACTGAAAAAATTTATCAAACGAATTACCAACGGACGGATGTACTGCCTGCAGGGATTTGAGAGGAACAAAAAATACGTATTCATCAAATTCACATATTTTCAGTTCAGTGTTAAATCCAAAATTGCTACTTGAGGCAAGCAGACAGATTTCTTCATTTTTATCAATTGATAGTCTGATTTTGACTCAAATCGACGATTCAAAAATTACAAAAGATTGCCAAACTGACAATAGATTACAAGCATGAAAAAAAGATTACGAAAGATTAGGAAACTAAATTTTTACAATTTTTTAAAAATTCGGCAGATACATGAAAACGATTTTGAAATTCCCTGAAATCATCAACTGTGAAGTAAAATTTCACTCAAGTTTATAATTTCACACCAAGTTTCACCTCCTCCATGCACGTGGTGCAGTGGATCAAATTATAAACATGAGAAAAAGTAATTCAGTCATGTAACACGAAACATACACCTCAGGGTGCCATTCAGTCTTACTAGTCTCGCTATCAACTCTGTCTAGTTAACCAGCTGTAATCAAAGCAAGCCAAACGCAACGTGGAAAAGAAAATATCCGTTCTTCCTTTTTCCTTATTTTTTCCTAGCTCCCAAATTATAAACTAACATGAATTTTTTTTCCTGGTGAAACTGCAGCGCGGGCGTCGAGATTAAAACAAAAAAAAAACAGGAAAATAAAGAAACGAGATGCAATCTGCTTTTGGTGGTTAATTTCAGTTCGGTCATTTCGACGAAGTGATTCCCCGTGGGAAATAATTGATGTCACGGATCCACCAAATTGACGAACTTTAACAACCCCAGCCGATGAAACCGCGGGCAGGATGTGCCACTGGCGTGGATAAGCGTCGAGTGGTTGGAAACGGAATTGCAGAGTCTAATAAGACGGTGCTGCGGATTCGGTTCTCCAGCGATTCTCTCTATTCAAATTTCAACACACGGACGCCAAATTCGCACACGGATACCGCATTCTATGGACCAACTTGTCGCCTGGCTTCGGACAAAGTAACACCCGTTTACCAAAGACTAATACCAGAAGAGCCACGAACCCCACCCCTGCCATCAACGAATTGCAACCCAGCACGTTTGTTATCTGAGAAAGAATCTCATTCGATACCGAAATTGATTTCACCGATCGATTTTTTTGACTGACTAATAAGAAATTGAAAAAAAAATATAGTTCATTATGCACCAAGGGATGAAAGCAGGCGTTTTTTGTCGAGCGCCGAGTTGCAATTCCAGAGTGAAGACAAGTTGTGCAAAATTCGTGAGACAAAACGCCTGATTCCTTCCCGTGGGACATATGTTATTTTCTACCACATATGCATTAAAAACGAGTGAAGGTAGGGGCAGCACTTTCTTGGTTTATTTCACCGATGCTATGGTTACGAGACTTTTTTTCCGCATGCCAAAGTTTTTTTCCTGGTTTTATTTGCCCGGTAAAAAAAAAAACTGTGACCTCAATCGTATATTTCTACCGTCAGGTTTGAAAAATTGACCAAAGCCCTGCAAATACAAAGGTGATTAGAGAAATTTAATACGTCGCTCAATTTCGACTTCGAAAAACTCAAACTCCTATCTAAAAATCGATTTTATCTTCATCTCGTTCAATTCGCGGATCTCACCCTCCATATTGATTCACAAAGTTCGCTCGGTACCTCCGAACAAAATTATTTGGCCCGAATGACATTTTTCTTTCTAAAATTTACCCCGACTTCCGACCCCTAAATTTTTCCCCAACCGAAAGCTTAAAAAGCACACTAAATTCAGATGCAATCGATTACGTGCGTGGGGATCGCTCAATGATCTAGAAACTTAGTTTCATTCATTTCAAATAATTTCCCATCATTCCAAATAACAGACAATTTTTCTTTTTTATGAAACTTGCATTTTTTCCTTGCAAATGCATTTATTTTCGCAATTTTCATCGCAATCGAACCTTTCTTGTTACAACCGTCAATTTTCTTATCATTATATAACAGAACGCGAACATAATTGATATTCATCTCGTATTTTACGTCAACATTGGAATCAAATTATTAGATTATTTATAACTTTTTCTTATGGTACGTCTCGAATCAAGTTTTGGATGCAATCCAATATTGTTCAATCCTTCATTGGCTCGATTCACGTGTCTTTACATTTTTACCCCAATCTGCGTGCATCTGAGCTACATTTCAACGCTGGAAGAGTGAGCGACGATTGAAAAGGAGCCCCTTTTTTCGAAGAATTCAAAATACTTTAAATTAGTTTTTCAACCTTCGGTCTGCGATTTTAAATTCTACAGTTATTTTCGCTTGGATGCAATTTGAGTCAAATTAACAATGTGATCGTTGACTACGAACAATCGAAGGAGTCAGTAAAAAAAAAAGATATAAGTGACATTTTCTGCATTTCTCCTTTTCAATTTTCAAATGCTGCTGGTGCCAAAAAAAAAAACAATTGAATTGGGAAGTTCGAAATGGTACTTTTGGAGCTATTTTCCAGGCAAAAGTGACTTTTTATGATCAGATAGAATTCCATCAGATTATATCAAATTCTAAATGATTCTGTTTCGATTTCGTCTCCATAAAATCATACAATATGGGATTTTATCAAATTTTGTCAAATCTGATGAAATTTTATCCGCGTTTATGAAATTATCTGGATTTTGTCTCTATCGATTCATAAGATATCAAGTTTTTTTTCTCATACCTGATAAAAAATTATATCCCATCATACAAAAATCATCATTTGTCCGGGTTCTCAATTTCGTATGACTATGAATCCCGTTTTTCACTGATCCCCTAAATTGCTGTACAAATATTAGCATGATAATCCACAAGGAATACCATATTGAAAAAAATTAAATCGCGATTACACGTATGAATGTAAAAATTTATTGCGATCAAGGGGACGAGGGATTCGTGCCAAATAAAAATATAGAAACATTTTACTGTATTCGATGTCTGGGGTTCATCTCGTTCTATAGAATCTGTAAATTGGTTGCAAAAAAAGAACTGAATTTGTTGACGAGGAGATGAGAGTGGAGATAGAAAGTACCACGAATATATCCACAAAGTGCGAAAAAGAAAGAACTAGAAAAAAAAGATGGGGGGGGGGGGGGGGGGGGGGGGGGGGGCAGATAAAGAGAGATCGGAAGTGAGAGGATGTCATTAACAGGTCTACCACGGGCGCGACACGCGATATTGGAATCCCTTTTACTGCAAGTTTCCAAGTTTTCAATTCCCCCAAGATTTATTCCCACAGCTATACCCAGGGGTGGAGTATGTACAGAAAGTTCGCGTCGATTCCAGAAGATGAGGGAAGAGTCTACTCGATGTCTACTCGTACCATCAAACAATTCATGGAATAGCATCGCATACTCAAAGAAATTCATTCACATTCGCAAATCGACTGGATTCAAAAATAAAATTGAAAAACGAAACAAAATAATCGATTTACATCAATGACAAAAGTATACTTATAATATAGCATATTCTAAATAAAATTAAAGATAACAGCCAATTTTTTTGAAAGTATTCACTTTCCATAAGATTCGCAAAAAAAATTGATTCTTGGGCCTCATTGTCTAATTTTAATTGTGATTAGCTTCAACTACAGGAAATTCTAACAGGAACAGAGAATATTGGTGAAAAACTGCAAAGGATTGCGAAAATCTCTCTCACAGGATGCAGGATATCTGCCAGAATTTCTTTGAATCCCACGTACCTATTTTCGGAACCATTTTTTCATGTAGAATGTCATATTATTGTCATGTATTAAAAATCGTTTCTAAATTTGGAAAAAATGCTGTTTAAATTTTGCATTTTAAAAAAAGTCTGAGAATTTAACGACCCCCTGCTTCAACTCACAAGACTTTGAAAATTCTCACAAGCAACTTCAAAATCTACCAAAATCATAGCTTTGGTTAATCATGGTGGCCACTTTTTTGCGGAAAAAAAATTCCCTGACATTTCCCTGACTTTCCCTGACCTAAATATAATTTTTCCCTGACTGAAATTTGGACGAATTAGTGGTTATTCAAGTATGAAATAATAATGCTCTGAATCCATGGTGAAAGAAAATGATTTTTGAGAATACTTTTGATTGCATGAATGTCGCTGGGGATCTTTTATTCTGTCTTGTTTCGTATGATCATGGAATTCCTTTGCTTTTCCCTGACTGTTCTTCGGATTCCCTGACATTTCCCTGACTTCCCTGACCATTTTTCGAATTCCCTGACTTTTCCCTGATTTCCCTGTTTTCCCTGACGAGTGGCCACCATGTTAATTCGGGAGGAAAATTCGGGTATACACGTCACTCGAAATAGTCCCATATCGCACAAAATCGGTCAAAGTCAAATCCAGTAGTCGATGAAACATTCGGGTCAGCACTTGTCGCTCGAATACCTCCTAGATTGAATGAAAATTAGTGATTACCGAATCAGAAATCAGGGTTCAAACACTCTGGTAGTATATATCGAGTCAATTAGGTCTCATCACTGTAAATGAAACCGAGAATATCGCTAAATCGAACGAAATCAGAGCGACTCCCTCGTCAGGTGATCAGTGGACGGTCCATTAAAAAAAAAAAAATTGGGATGTCAGAGTTGATATTTAACTGATAACCGATAATCGATGACGTCCGATGTTGCATATGCACGTGTCTGGTAGCCATATACACTAGGGTATAGCTCCAGAATCACGTATTGTTGACCACAAATCTACATTCGGCTGGAGGATTACATTATTCTCCCATAATTATTTGACGAGTTTCGGAATAGGACGGGTGCCGTTTTGGAGTATGAAGGTAATTAATATTAGCGCTATACGTCAGCTGAGCTTCGATACAAACGCGTACAGTGGATCGAATGTCTGTGATAGTAGAGATTTATAATCCCCCAACGGTTGATAATAATGCACATGCACAATTTCACAGAGTAGAATTAAATTGCACTGTAAAATGTTCGAATATCAAGTTTACCTCGATTATGGCTACACGTAGATTCCACTATTTTACCAAAGAACAATACGCACTTTGTGCGTGACAACAACCGTGACGAACAACCCTTCGCTTACGCGTCACTGGTTCGTTAACTCCGTTGACTTTGACGGATTTTACTTTTTTATCGTCACGGTCGTTTATACCCACTAGCATGAAAATGTGATAAACTCAGAGTTAGACTCTGATACTGATAACGCGAAAAACCAACAACTGAACGAACTAAACGGTGGCCACTATTAAAAGTGAAAAAAAAATTCATTCACATTTTTCAAATTTTCCTACTTTTCCCTGACCAGTGGCCATCGAGTCTTTCTCTTCTCTTTTTTCGTGTTTTCTGCATTTTTCTTTTAAACGGTATTTCAAAAAACGTGCGATATTGTCCTCCAAGTACTTTTTCAATCTGGGTAGTATGTATCTTGAAAAACAATTTGAACGTTCTACGATGGAAATGTATGCGGAGGAAACCTCTCACAGTTCGCGGTACATTTTCATCACAGACTTGATATTGGCTTTCAAGACACATATATACGTATACTACTCATAATCGAAAAATGAATGGCGGGAATTTTGGCTTCGCATTCTTTTTTTTTTCCTCATTGTGATTTCAAGAACAAAAAAAAAATCGTAGACCCTCCTCAACACCGAGGAGAAAAATTTGACAGGACTAAACTTTGTACAAGTTAAATTAAATGGAAAGACTCGATTCAGTTTTCTATATTTCTTTTTAAAACTTTCATAAAAAGACAGACTTTACTTGACACACATCTGGTGCAGTTTTGGTAGTGTGGTCAAACGCTAGACATGAATCGAAACGATGTAATAATATTCTTTGTAAAGTCAGAAGCGCAAACTGTCGTTTCTTATGATGGGATAAAACTTTTTTCATCAAATTTTCTCCTTCGAGTCTTTATAGAAAAATGTAGCTGCACAGAAGCTACGAAATGACAGAAAAAAAAAAAAAAAAAAACGAAAACCTCTTCCGAACCCAAACTATAGTTTCGAGTACGATAAAAATTTCGCTGGTCAAGCTTTCTCATCGTCCCCTCATTAATCTTATTCCAACTTCAACGTTGTAAAAAAAAGCGTTTCCTTTCTTCACGTTTTTTCCCATCAAAATTGGGGGTAAATCTTTTATCCCAGGATTCTAGTATCTCGACTCAATCCGTTTTATGTAACGTAGGAAAATATAAAGAGAGATTCCAGAACGCGACTTTACTCACACAAAGAAATCTCACGAACACGATGGAACCAAGAGAGATTCTAGATTTCTGATGGTAGCCCAAAGGTACTTTTCGCAGTGCTTTTCCAAACCGTGATCAACCTTTAAAAAATATTAGATCAAATCTTTACGAACCTCACACTTATCGGAACGACTCCATCTTCTGGCAATAAAAACTCACTCCTGGATTTGAGGAGCTGAGGACGACACCTACTTAAAAACTCCTTCACTAAATAAATTTATCCTCCTACCCACCAAGTGGTTTTCGATTTCATCAATAATTTGAAATTAAACGAAAAATAGGATTCGATTAATTTCTTCAAATCTCTCGAAGAATCTTGATGGCTCTCGTTACAAAGAACCGATTTTGGGTTACCCCGGATTTTTTTATCCTCTACTCATCGCGGTGTGAGATTACCAGCGGACTTTTTTGTCGATCGATCTTCATTGGTGATTAAGTAGAGGTATAGATGGGCATCGAAAACGTTTGACTTATGCATCAGATCTGCTGTGAGTCGTGTTAAAACCCGTATCACGCAGCTAGGGAGGAAAAGAGCTACGTATAAAATCGTAGGAGGACGAGTTTGGAATAAGTCTAGTTTGGACAAGGTACAAGCACACCAACCGAGTGTTTTTTGTACTCTTGGTACAGAGGAACTTCTTCTACTCTCCTAAGAGATTATTTCGAGAAGGATTAACGCAAATACGACCATAGTGGTTTCGTGGTCTCCAACCGAAAAAGGGAAACTACAAAAAACATTTACAAACCAGTCACGGTGGTCACTAATGAAGAGTTTAAAAAATCCCTGACTTTTTCGGAAAAAAATGATAATTCACCATAAAATATCGTTAAATTTTCCCTGACCAGTGGCCACCATGCTGGGACAGAAATTCCTGCAATAAATGACTAATTAACGATCAGAGTGTTTCTATGTCAGTCTGTCTAGACATCGTGACCTAGAAATAAAGCAGGATTGATGTCCTTTTGTTCATTACCTGTTATCCAGAACTTGACAACGCGATTTTGATTCGAACTGTACCTGTACTGGTTTGGGAAAGGGTTAGAATTAGTTACCCTCGTCCCTGGACAAGGTTTGCCTGGGCGTATGGCGGTTACGTTTACGGGAGGTAAACACGTTGACGACTAGGTTGACGGAGACTGTTGGTCTGCCAGCTCTATACGGGGACAGGGGCAACAGGGCAACAGCAATGTCTCTGTTAGGTACATAGATACGATATGCAAATTAGGTTCGTCGGCAAAGCACTGACGCCCTGCCCACGAGTTGGGCTCCAACGTCCCAAGGGATGACCGACGTGGTACGTACACAACGTTTTCAACCTTTCACTTTCTAGAACTCAGACCCTTCCAGACTCACGATTCAATAACCATGATTCGTCGTATTTTTGGTCTTGAAAGGAATTTTTTTGTTTATCCAGAAAATTCAACTTCATTGACGTTGAGATGATGAAAATCATATTTGGAGAACCAGAAGCTGATGAAAATGACTTGCCTGGGGGTGGAAATCCCGTCGTATCAGTATTCTTCTTCATTTCCGAAAGTATCTTTCATTGGATGTTGAAGAAGAGAGTAAAAAACGAAGGGAGGACCGTATTTTCTGGCATTGATAGGTTCAGCTTGCCTTTTTTGGTTCGATATTCATCCTCACTTTGACTCCTCTTCGTGATGAGCTTCAGAGAAGTGTCTGATGTGTTTGTAAAGCTGATAGAGTGATGATGAAAGTGGTTTCGAGAACACACACGATGCTACTCCTCCTCCTCCTCGTGGGTTTAGAATGATCAAGATTTAAAGCGATTTTGATCGAGGAAGCGCGGCTAGGATATGAGATGAACCAAAGTAAATGTATCTCACCTGAGAAAACGGCGCTACGCGGTCTAAAGAAACTAGAGATAAAACGGATTATGCTGCAACGTTACATGGGATGAATTTTAAACGGAATTCTAAACCGCAAGAAATTCTTCCTTCCTTTGTTTCCGAACCCTTCTCCGGTTCCAGGGTTCATATAACCACGCATATTCATACATTTGGAAGTGAAGAATAATCTCTCTCGTGAAAGTCTGTGATTATGGTACCAGAGGAATGTGAGCAGGGGAGAACGAGCGAGTTGTAACAAACGAAACTGTTCAGCAATGGGCCAAAGGACATCTTCGTCCCTGAGAGATCGACATTGGTTCCACTGGAACTGTTTTTTATATCGAAAATCAAATATTTCAGCTGTTTTTCGAAGTAATTCACTACAACACTTGAATAACGTTTTGGACATTCGATTTTCGATTTGGGACCTTATTCAGAAACAATAAGGCAAAGCGAATTCCTATTGGGACGTTGAATCAAGACATTTAGCTTCGACTTGGTAAAAACATGGTAGAGCAGTCGGACCCAAAGCAATGTCAAGCTTGTTGGAAAAGAGGAACAGAACAAGCTCGAACCCACTTTTCCCGTCCATTTTTATTCACTGACATCCAGAACATCGATGCCAAGTGTCTCTTATTGGGTCTGATTCTATTGCTCTTCACCGGAATTAGAATAATTTGAAAAAATGCTCTGGGGTAATACGTATACATTTTTTTCGGTTTTTTGAATGACAAGAGCAAGAAAATACAAAAATCGACAGCCTAATATTGTTCCGACCATCCCCATGGTTTTTCTCTAGACCAAAGCTCAGATACTCGACGTGCAACGATACCCAATTCACGTTACAGCGTGTAATATAATCACGTCGCAGTAAGTTACGACAGATTTAATTAGGATATCTTAGCATTGTCTGTAGCTGGTTGGTACGTTAAATGTCAGTTATGTAGATTCTCCGTATCTTCCATCACCCATGAAGACCCCCCCAACCGTAAACTGGTAATGATACATTAATATCCCTCCGGCAGTCTATCGCTCACGTGTTTCCAACTTATACTTCTCGCTACGTAGGTGGGCATGTACAAGACAACATGCCTCGACGAGACATTATCGTTACCGGATGCAGAGACGGTGTATCATAATAAAATCGACAGGGAACGAGCCGAAGTCGAGTCGAAGATCGATTTTTTTTTACAATTTCAGGTTCATTGAATCAGAATAACGCGGATCCCCACTTTGGGCGTCGTAGGGATCGTTAATTAATGCACATGCTGTGTACGACTGTCATAATTTTTCCACACATGATGGAGCTTTCGGCAATTAACTTCATTCAATATGCGTATTCCATTCGTGTATTTCGTAGTCTTTTTTTTTTCTATTGTCTCGTTGTGACAAAAAAAAAGAAAAAAAAAACCGCGTTGTTTCGAACTTTTACCCCCTTCAAGCCTGCAGGTGGTCTGGTTCTGGTGTCGTGTATATAATACCGGTGAAAACAACGCACGGTACAAAACAACGACAAGCAACGAACAACCGAGTTACAGAACACAACGTGTAACAACGTGGTGGTAGAAACTAAAACCGAACCGACAAGGATCCACTTTGCACATGTTGCGAAAGGGGTTTCATACAAACAGCAGATAGAAATGTGTATCAGTGTACCTGGGCTTTTCGCGGTAGGTATACGTCACTCAATCCACCACTGTCTCATTAACCGGCTACTTTATTAGGCTCTGTAGTTGCACGTGCGAGAAGGGATATGTGTGGATGTATAAACTGGGAACTCGAATTAGACGCCATCTCGAGATGTCCTAAACTCATGACTTGTTCATTACTCGAAACTAAGTTAATTCCGTAATGCACAGGTACTGTAGGGACCTCCTTCACGTAACTGTATATCGTAATATGCAGAAGGGACCAAAGACACGGTAATCAAGGATTGGGAAAATTCAACAAAGGAATCAACATCCTAATGGGGAAATGCTCGAGCTTCTAGCTTAGAAATGCATGCTTCTGAAAAGTGGAAATTCAAGTCCGGAGTACAATAGTTCGTGAAGTCACTGAACTCCCTTGAAGTCTTCGGAATGGTTAAATAATCCCCCGGAATTCGATGATAAATCGACAAATAATTTAATGAAAATGGAAGCATCATTGAATGATCGAGTTTTTTAAGTGAAAAAAATTTACAGTAATTGAACAAAAATTGAAACTGTTCACTTGCCCGATCTTGATGACACTTTCTACTTGAAGTGACTGAATGTATATATAATCTATCAAATTTTTTCTAATCCTAAACCAAGATTTCAATCTTGAAAATCATGTATAATTAATTCCGAAAAACGTAGGGTACAAATGTTCATAAAAATCTGTTCATTCGGTCTCAAGATAAATCGATGGATAAAAAATTGATCATCTAAAAACAGTCAGAGGTGATTATGAAACTGAAGCTAGCAGCCAAGAGTGCTGAATGCAATTGAAATGAAAGAATGATGCCGAAGTATAAAAACTTTTTGGGAATATTATGAAAATTCAAGCTTTTATGAAAGTTAGTTAATTACTGAAATCTGTACTTTCTAATTATATTCAGGAGAAGCTTGAAATGTTTGGCTGATATGCTTCATGAGGTGATTCTGAATTCACAATCAGATCCGGAAACTCGACTTTTCTATTTCCAGCGGAGAATAGTCGGAAAAAGGGTCTGTTTCTGGAATCGTTTCAAGGCCCGAGGCCGATTCGACAGTATCACATTTAATTCGGTCCCGTTGAAGGACTGTATGTAGATTTTCGGGAAGAGGTATAAGTTAATAACGGATGTAGCCGATGTGCATATGCATATGCATTTTGAGGCGAGATGTATAAATGGGTACGAGAACCCTACGAGAACCTGGATAGAAGGTACGTGGATGTGATAATACTACGTTCGTAGATAAAGCGCGGAGGGTCGCGGTATTTTGGATACAGAGGCGGAGATACATGACGTTAGATATTCCGCAATTTCACAATTCTGAATTTCCCGTGTGTTATAGGCGGTGTGCAGCGGTAACGCACTAAGCTAATTGCTAAAAGCGACGTCCTGGTACCCCGCGTTTTAATTGCATTATCAAGTGCGTCGAGTAAATGCAAATTTCTCGTCGCCTAGCGCCTAGCGCTAACCTAGGAATAGCTATGGCAGACCCTAACCCCCCTGGCTTGCTTACAGACAAACTTTTCGAATTATCTTGTAACTCGATTCTCCCGACACCGCGTTGTTTAATTATCCCAATGGTCCTGCACCGAGAAAATTTCGGCACTGTACTAGATATCCTCCTGTACACGCCACACAACTTTGAAACTATGGCTTTTTATCATCCACTTATTATCCTTCTGTCATTCGATTATCTTGAAAACATTCAGAAATCATAGAGCAGAGTCGATGGAGAGCTTCAACATTTTCACAATTTTCTTTTATTTCTCTTTAGACTTCAGCGAAGATGAAAGCTTCTGACATTTCAAAGAGAATCTTTTTCACACGTCAGAAGCGAATCGAGTTTATTGTCATATTTTCTTTGCTCCTTTGTACGGTAAATAAGGTTGAGATACCAGTTGATTCGGTACACTGTACTATTTTCTCTTCTTTATTTAATACAGTGCAGGTACCCGCTACCCCCTTTGTTCGCGATTTGAACCAAAAAGTAGGTTATATCGACAGAAGTGTGTATACATATGTGATAGCATCTCTGCAGGATCGCATGCGAGTATCCTTAAGCCGGGGGAATTCTATGCTGCAAACACCGAAGTCCACTTCCCTCGGCGAAGTCAGTTTCTATTTCGCCATATTTACTCTGTACTACTTGAACGCGGGGGAAATTTATACCGTGATATAGACTTCATGTAGATACAAAGATCGATCAAGGATATAAGAAGCCTTCTCGTTCTTCCACCTCTTCCATACTCCTCGATCACTATCTCGACTTCTTTCTTCCTTTTTCTATGCAATCACTCAAGTATTAGAATGACACCTAAATTTTTGAAACTCAGTAAGTTCGAGGTTATCGACACAATTAATGAACCTTAGGTTAGTTCATTTTTTTTTTTTTTTGTCATTATAAAAACGATTCGATTTCAATTTTTATTTGATTTTTCAGAATATCGATATTCAAGTAACTCGAAAAGGACTGAATCGATCAAAGTCTCAATCTAATCAGTTCAAAGATTTGAGACCAAAATCGTCAAAATTCTCGCGATATCGTCGAACGAAAAAATGATCACATACGTCGATATGAAAAACATGGAAAATTTAGTGAAATCTCAAATTCTAATTTTCCATGAAAATTCACAAAATAAGAAATAGAGAAAAGAAATCACCTGATTTGGCTCGTATTTTTTTTATTCCCCCTACGTTTATTCGCAGATTTTTTTTGTTCTTCCTCTTCTTTTTAGTCCGAATCGTGTAGAATAATGTTGATAATAATTTACCTACGTACATTATACGGATCCGGAGGGGTATATTTAAATGCCTCGGCCATATACCCCGTATATTACGCAGGGTCTGTGGGGTATTCGGTTTTCTGGTGGTACTTGGGGGTTTGGGGTTGGCCAATTCGACTCCAGTCGATGTGCTAACAGCTGGTGCAAGATAACGACTATCGTTGGGTACCCGGTGGGTGCAGGGGAGAGAGACGTATTCCGGCACCCATAACCGGGTGTGATTCGAGCGGAAAAATAAAGCCCTTATCGGTAAATGCTTACGAGAAAAGCTGCCGATGTCGTAGACATATAAAATATACACCTAAATACCTACACCTCGACCGCTTTTTTGGGGGGGCCTGGTTATCCTCTTTTGAATGCGACTCCAAACAGCAGCTTCGCTCCACCTCTTCCCTTGGTAATTTGTAACTCCCCCAATTGAATTGCATTTGAGGTAGATAAAAAAAAACTACGAAAGAGCTTTTTGAGAAACCTTCGACTATACTGTTAGTCTTGTGAGTGAGAAGTGAGTTTTTTTTTTAGTCGCAAATTAAGAGGGTGGGGGGTGAAAAAAAAAAGAAAGAAGAATAAGTCGAGGTTTCAATCGGGGTAGATTAAAACCTTCAAAGTAGTAAAGAATAGCGAGAGAGTGAAAGAAAAATGTGAATAGAGAAAAAAGAGCGTGATAAATTATACGTGGAAAAGAACCTCTGAAAAGTAGGAAAAAAAAAAGAATCTCTGTTGAAATTTACATGTGGTAGACTGATATGTACAGATTTATCCTCACACGTGCGTGAAAAAAAAAAAATTCTCTTGCACAAAACACAAACGTGTCTCGTATAAATTATAGAATCAGCGAACCAACGAGTGACTTAAGTCTTGTAGCACTTTTAATTACTCCGTACCGCGAGATTCTCCCTCTCGCTATGTGAGGCTAACCGTACCTTGTGGTTTATACTACACTTTCCGGCTAAACTTTGGCGAGCCAGTGAGGGTACGACGAAGTATTTTAATTCACTGGAAGAATAACGAACCAACGATTCTTCATTTTTATTTTATCACCAAAGCTGATGGAGGGAGGGCGAACATTTACTGTTCACTGAAAAGAGAATAGAACAAGCGTCACGAGTGACAAAAAAACCGACTTCAAAACCAAACTACTCAACCGATTTTGATGAAATTTATATGGGACCAATCTGAAAGTATATACCCTTTCGAATGAAAAAAGAATTTTTCAAATCGGTTTATAAATAACGGAGTTCTGAGGTAACAAACATTAGAAAAAAATATATATATACAATCGAATTGAGAACCTCCTCCTTTTTTGAAGTCGGTTAAAAATACTCTCATCCACCTTGTTGAACTTTTTTTGGTCCTGGGAGTCAAGTACATGATTTTTCATGAGAAAAAAAAATACACACGTTTCAAATCAATCAAAATTCTAACCTGCAGAGCTTTTTCACATAATAAAAAATAGTATTTTGCAAAAAACCCATAAAAAAAAAAATATGACACAAGTTTAGAGACACGATTTTAGTCTTCAGAAAACTAATTTTCGCAGTGCGAATGAACGAATCGAAAATGTAAGGATCTTTCTTTGGTTTTGAAAAAGCTTCTTGTTGCTGAGTCTGTTGTATTATTTCACGTAAAAAATTACCAGCTTCATTGTCAGCGTAAGAGGTCCTGAAATTCTCCACAAAAAAAAAAAAAAAAAAATTGACGAGAATTTTGTCAGATAAAATCGACTGTGCAGAAGATAAAAAAAAAAGATAAAACGAATTTATTAGTGAGAATTTTGAAAATTCTAAAAATTAAGTCTTTCTCTAATTAATCTCGAAGATAAGAATCGTGTATTTCGTTTTTTATATAAAATCGTTCAACTTTTCGTTTCCTTTTCTATTTAATCGTGAATTCCGAAGTAGAATAATGAGAAAAAGAAATAAATTAATTAGCAGGAATTTAGAAAATTCTGAAAATTAGGTCTGTCCCAGATTCATGTCAAAGAAAAAATTGCTGAGGGTATATAAAGAAAAAAAAAATACAGAATATTTTTTTCGAATCATAAAAATGAACACGAGACTCTGCGTGTGTGGAACGCGTTCGCTCGGTTCTACTACAAACGCCGCGTGTACGTTTAATCGAATCGCGAAACGTTGGTGTGCAATTTTCACAAACTGCACGGTACCCATACTGCAGTGGTGTTAATATGGTTTTCTCCTTTGTCGAAATAATCCAACCTCACCTCGTACAGAGTAAAACCCTCAACTCCTCCTCTCCTCTCTTCTCTTCTCTTCACTCCTCCACCTTTATCTCCTCTCTCGTATCATACTCACACGTGCTAAATCACGCTACGGCAAACTGCAACCTCGGTGGGTTTATGTGTACACCTCTCCTCTCACACACCGCGTATGTATAAACCACCACCTACTCTCGTATATACCATATTAAATTTTCCTTTCACGCGTGAAATTCGCGGCCAAAGGACCTCCACCTCTTCCAGCTTCTTATACGCGATATTACCCTCTGCACCGAGGTGGGTGGATTAATTTAAGCGGACCAGGAGTACAGGTTTTTTTTTTTTTCATAATACACAAATCGATAAAAATTGCAACCACGGCTTTCACACGTGAACAAAAAGAATTGGCCGAAGGATTGATTTTTGCAGAAAACTGATCCTCTCAAATTTCTAGTGCACAAATGATTCCGTTATCTTTTGAAAATTTACAATATGAAAAAATAAAATAGAAAAATCGGTATGTGACAAAAATTGAACGATTATGTGACCCTTCAACTATTTGGTTTAAAAAAAAAATCATAAAATTTTGATCGACATCAAGTGATTTGATACAATTATAGGCAGTTTCAAAATTATTAGAAGCTCCTTTTGCCGCAGTTTGAATCGATATCGAGGGAGTTCAAAGCGATTTCAACAGCCCCTCGATTTTCCGTCGACAGATAATTAAATTCTGTTCAATTAATTAGTTAATTATACATAGAATGACGATAAAATCGATATAATTACAAACTAATTACGCCAAATGTGAAACGAATCGATTGACTGGAAGAAAATACGCATATCCGAATAAATTTTGTCTTTTTCACTAAATCTTTAATTTGATCTGCTGAACGATAAGGATTAATTAATTTAAATAGACTGAAAATCAGCGTTGGCAGATAGGTCGATCCTTATTGTTGAGGTAGCTACCGTGTCGAAAACTAGCTCTCAACAGCAGCTGTCGCGGTCAGGGTTTTAGCCCGCGGGTTTCAGCTCAGCTACCATATACCGAGGGTAGTGAGACCATGGTCAGTGTACCGGATTCGCGAAATCCTCAAGGGACGAGGGGGACGAAGGCGAGATAATCTGGGACGACACCCTTTATCGCTATAAGCTCAGCCGGAGCAGAGCTTTCGCCCTTTATCCTCTCGATATACCCGGGTCTGTCTCAGTCTCTAATTATTGAGCCGCGTTCGGTTCAGCCCCGTGTAACACGGCTTTGTAAGCAAAAACAACACGGCGTGGGCGTCGGTGGGTGAGTGATTATAACTTGCTACAAAGACTCGCGGAAAGCTAAAGCCGAGGATAACAACGTCGCGAAACACGTTTTATCCACGCGGTGCTTGCGTGAGAAGAATTTGAGTTGGCGCATGCGCGGATCCCGAATTATCTACTTTTCGCTCTAGGCTCTTCTTCCTCGCGCATGCGCACTACGAATAACTCAATTTTTCTAGATAATATCATACATTATAGTCGAACATTGAATATTTATCAGATTTTCTCAAATTTATTGAAGAACAAATCCCAAAATTATAAACAATAGCCTATAGACATCAATTTTTCTATTCTAAAACCTTCCAATATGAAGGAAAATTGATTAGATTTTGCAAGATTTCGTTCTACGTTGGCTATTTTTTTTTTTTTTTTTTCGTCAAACTATATTCCATACGATTTTTTTATCAAGATATCGACTTTGATGAAAAAAATAGCAATATTTAACTGAGTATTGAATATGAAAAAAAAAAAGAAACTGTCACGATGAAGCTGTAAAGAATAATTTAAAGAACACAAAATGAGCCAATGTAGAAGAAAGTCGATCAAGTTTGATCAATTTTTCTTTATTTCATAGAACTTTGAATAAAAAAAAATGGATACCTATCTAAAGCTATTGTTTATAATTTCAAGATGTTTTTTTCTCTGAGAAAATTTAACGAGTCAGTGAATTTAATCAATATTCAATACGTCCAAATTGAATGACTGATTCAAGTGTCTGAGGCCCTCCTTCAGTCATGACGAGTGCCAAAAGAATGTGTAATGAGATTAACGTTCGCAGGGAAACTTTGAATTCAAACTCTAAATGAACTTCGTTTTCGAATTGTTGATGGTACCGCGAGAAGTATAACCGCGGAATTTAATATACGTACTTATACCGATATACCTCTGGGATCCTGACACCCTCGCGAGTATAACTTGAGGAGCTGGAAACACAATGAAATATACAACCCTCGTGTAGTATACACCGGAGTGAATATTATCAACCTTTGGTGTAACAAAGCGTGAAGTACACGCCCCTGGTGCACTGTCATTCGGATAATTAATTAAACGCTAATACTCGACGTGAGTAATTAGACAAATACATCAAATTCAATGTCAATTAGACGAAGGGTTGCGAGTCGTAGAAATTCATGTGCTCGCTTTTTTATTTTCCTTGGCTTTTTTTCCACTTTATTCTACGATATCACGACTAGCTGAAGAAAAATACGTATCAAGGAGAAAAGTTAAACCATTTATTGTTCGCTATTTTCGAAAATTCTAATATAAAACTAGGCTCGAATATAAAAGATCATTATTAAATCGTTCATTGAATCTTAGATTGAAAAGATGATCGTTCTTTGCCTGAGTATCAATTCATCAAATGAAACCCATCATTGCCGATTATATGTTATTTTCCCTGAGAAAAAAACAAGCGGGTTTGGGCTGACTATGAGCCAGCCTTCGAAATTCCCGTGATTTATTTTGTTCTCAGCTATTTTGAAATTTGTAAATCTGACCTCAGATTCTTGATAAGCGGTTCAAAAAACCTTCGAGTACCAATTTCCGTAAGATTTCGAATGTTTTTAGTGTTTTTCCCAGCAAATTGGACCCGCCATTTTGAATTTCGCTAATCTGTCTTCAGATTCGTGATCAGTGACCCAAAAAACCTACGAGTATCAAGTTTCATCCAAACCCAAATGTTTTTAGTTTTTTTGCAGCATATCGAATACGCCAAATGAAAATTTTGCAAAACTGACTTCAGATTCGTGATCAGCGATCAAAAAAACCATATGGTACCAAATTTCATTGAAATTCGTTGATTCTTTCTCAAGATATCGTCATTATTGTTTTGTTTTTTTAGAATTTTGTTATTCGAATAGTTCAAAAAGTACCGATCCGATCAAAGCCAAAATCTAATCAGTTCTAAGTTAAGAAAAGCCCCGTCGATTGAGCCTTATTTGATCAAAATCCGCGAACACGTTCTCGAGATATTGCGTGAACAAAAATGTGGTCACATACACACACCCAGACGTCAAACTGAAAATAGTCGGAGGTGATTCTTTGGACCTCGAAACGTGGAGATTTAGTGAAAACTCAACTTTTCATTTTCGGGGTGATTACAATAACTTCCTTTATTCTCTGAAAACAGAGAAACGGGAAGTTAAAAAGCTCAGAGAATATAAAAGTCGCGTATAGTGACTTTACGAGGTAATTTTTAACCTAGTGGGTGTTGATCCTGTCGGGTTGGAATTTCGATCTTTTTTTCACGAGTGGAAGAAATTCAGGTTTTAAAGTATAGGTTCGCGTACGTACGTGTGTAGAATGGCTCAGAGGTATGTAGTAGTAGGCACAAGCACAGAAACTATATACTGCAGCTAACGATTAATTCCATTGCCTCATGGAGGTGTAAATATTTACACGCACTCACGCATCGCAAGACGCGTGCATTCACGTACGTACCACGATGCCATTAGCTTCGACCCGTACGTGGTTTCATTTTCTAAGAAATCGGGCTTGTAATACTAAACCGATCAGACGGACTCTGAGCTACTATAAATATACGTATACATAAAACGATATGGTTCAGATTATATTTCAGAATTTATTAAGTTGCTCTGTACGTTAGATCTCGGCTTTCGGAATCGCTCAAAACTTTCATCTAGATGTATATAATAATCCATATAAACTTCATACATCAATCTTTGAAGTTCGACTAGTAAGATCATGATTCAGACCCGGTTCCTTCAAGATCTGAACAAACACGTCAATCTTCTTCACTGACGAAAGCTCTCGATCACTCAAATTCATCATATGAAAAAAAAGCTGTTATTGCGTTTAAAATGTAGAAACTTTTGTAAAGAGCATACATGAAAATCAGGTCAGCAAACAGGGTTCAAAACCTCACCGATCAAGCTTTCTTCTGAGAAGTAAAGAATAGAAGAGAATTCCAATTTATCTTGAAAATTTTGACCTAGAGACGCAGACGCCAAAGAAGCAGAGAGCCTGCGTCGAGTGCCGATAAAAACGGTGGGCACGATTACTCCATAACCGTTTATCCGATCGATTTGAAATTTATACACTATTTTTATATCGCGATTGTCTGAGCTATCAGAAAAGGATTTCCGGATCAGACACCTAGTTTTTTTTTTTAGATGTGAAAAAAATGTGTCTCAAAATGACCCCCCAAAAAAAGTTTGATTTGGTGTAAATTTTTTTTCTTTTGAAGATTCGAAACGAACGAAATTGAACCTTGCTTTCAATTTTTCGGACACTCGAATTGGCTGAGACTCTGAATTTACCATTTTGATCGGTGTTCTTTGCAAGCTCTACTTCAGGACGTCTGAAAGACGCAATTTTCAAAATAAATCGGAATTCCTTACCGAAGGTTGTTAGAAAAAAATTAGGTTTACAAATTCCTTGATTTTTGAGATTTTCCAAAGGATATTTGTACTTTTTTCATACTCGAATTTCAATATTGTGACTTCAGACTTCAAACTTAGAGAAAAAAAAAGAATAAAAAATCAAATCCTTTGATCGAACAAAGTTTTCATTGTTATTGAAAATTGAAAGAGAAAAATCACAGTTTCAACAACTAAAAATCTTGATGAACGACGAACAAAAGAAATACACATTAATTGTGGATCATTTTTTAAGAGCTCAAATTATAGGTTTTCGTTTATTCTAATCAATCTTCATGATCTGAGTTCGGAAATTTGAAACAATTACTTTTTGTCAGGTCTTCAATAATAATAATAATCCTACTGTTATCTGAAAATCAAGATCAAACTCTGTTGTAAAATCTCGATTTCTTTCATTCCTCAAAAAAAAAGTTACAGTATTTTTAATTCGAAGTACGAAAGCTCACGATTTTTATAGAAAATGAAACTACAATTTCTTCAATCCCTTACATCGCCTCCAAAAACCTAAATGTCAAAAAAAAAAAGCAAAACAAAAAAAAACGATTATTCTAAATTTCGAAAATCCAGAGATCGATCATCATCAGCCCTATAAGTTGTGATAGAAAGAGAGAATAAATTTCAACTGAATGAGAGTCAGGGATTGATCGTACCTGAACTAAAATCCCGAGCACTCGGTACCGGTTCCCTTTAAGAAACTGAAACTTAAACCCTGTTAGAGTCGCACTTGACAGACCAAAACATCGAGTAACGTAAAGCACGTTGGCGACGGCGCGTCATAAGGGATGCAGCGGCGACGGCGCCTAGCGTCCCGACGCCACCGCTACTCTATCGCTCTCTTTCTCTCCATACGATTCTATACCCTCTGATACGAGTTTACTTCAGATCAGCGCGGACCACCGCGGCGCACGGTTAACGCGGAGGCGTATATATATACATACTATATCAATTAAACAATTATAAATCGAACAAATTAAGAAAACGAAAAAAAGTGTTCTATAACATTATTTATAAAAGAAAAAAAAAACACATAATTCGACATGAATCGATGAACCGGAACCTCGTCATCAATTTTTATTCCCTATTTTTATAATCAAATTTGACAATTACTTTCATCAAACTAAATGAAAGAAGATTGAAAAGATTTCTTCAAGCTTTCAGTTATGCTTAGTTCGATTTTATTTGATTCGTGAAAAAAGAAAATTAAAAAGTAAGTTTTCTTACACAGATTAAAAAAAAGAAACAAGTGAAATTTATCTTCTTATGTCATCAAGATTCAACATATGACATCGGGGTTCAAAATATTTCTATGAGATCTTCAAAGTGTCATATCGGAATGATATTAAACCCTTCAGACCCGCTAGAATTTAATTAATAAACCCGGAAGTAAAGTTTTTATTATCGTTCGGTTTGAGATACTTTATATCCGGATAATCGCGTTACCGACCGGAATACCGGAAGCTCAATATATTCATTGAGGGACTTACGGTGCATACCGAATGGAATCGTCAATAAAACAAAGAGCTTTTCTACGTTCAGCTTATCCATGTAGATATTGGAAAAATCCAGGAGTTTTATACAAAAAAGCTCTGGGTGAATAACAATAAGGGAAGAGATGATAAAGAAATAAAGGAAAAAGGAAATATATATAAACGTCACAAAAAGAACGAATAATATATATACACACGTGGATAAATTTTTACGAACTTCGTGATATTTTCTTTTTTTTTTTTTTTTTACACACTCTCGTTTTCGTACAACAAACGAATGACGACGAATGAAGAGGCCGGATGGGGGGATTCGCTCGATTATCCTAATTTTCTAAACGGACGGTGGGCTAACGAGCCGAGTGAATTTTTTACCATTCACGTCGAGGGGGCGTTTTCCCCTTTTTTTTTTGTATTCAATTTTGTTCAATTTTGTCATATTTACGATTCTCAGTCTTGATCATCATCGAATACTTTAAACAAGCTAGATAGAGAATGGAAATTGAATTTAGGTCGTTTCGAACAGCTGACAAGCGAGAAAAAGATGAAAAGCCCGCTTTGCTCGAAAGAGATTTATAATACGAAAGAGAGTAAATTGAAAATGACAATGAATCGATTAGAGGACGTGGGGTTCGGGTGAAAAAAAAAAAAAACGCGCTTGTAGTGGTAAAATACTTAGTTGGTAGACGATACCAATCAACGTACCGCGTATACGGCGTAATTAATCACTTGCTAATTAATGCGGGTTGCCTGAGAGGATATCCGCGTGCCAAGAGTTTATGCCAAACCCTGACAACCTACACAGAATACAGGGTTACGAGAAATGGAATGAAAAAAAAACAATGATGATGAAAAAGATTGAAAAAAAAAATTGATAACATCGGTCACATTTTTTTTGCAGGGGATTCTTTAGTTCTTATTATTTTTGACGCTTTACGTGTGTGAGAGAGAGAGAAGAAAAAATTGCGAAAAAGATCCAAGGGATCTAGACTAATACGTTGGGAAAATAAAACAGAAGTAACTTTTTTTTTCCATTCAATGTCGAGTGTAAAGAAAATTAGGGATTTAAAAAAGAAGGGATGGACAAAAAAACGAGGGTTGAAAAATCTTTCACGATCCCTTGGTTATTATTAGCTCTGTTTTATATACAATATGGTGACAAAATTATTCGATGTAAAAATAATTAGATAAACTCAAGATAATAAAAAAAAAAAATGCAAATCGTTGAAAAAAGAATAAAAGGGACGAATTTTTTAAAAGTTATGAGAAATCGCGAATTATTTGAACGGTATAAAAAAAAAATTGCGAATCACTCAAATGACGAACTATTGGAAAAATTACATAAAAACAGGTGATAAAAACTGCCGAAGATTTATCTTTTTCAATAACTTAAAAAAAAAATAAAATAAAAAATAGCAAATTATTTTAAACAAGAAAAAATTGGGAATATAAAAATTTTAACAAACGCGTCAGTCTCAACGCGTAAATAATTAAAGGGTTGGAATCATTGAATTTCCAACATTATTTCAACCGTTTGAACGAAAAGAGACACAAAAAAAAACTAGAATAACATTCGTGTAAAGGAAATAGAAAAAATTGTTAGAATCATAATTCAGCTACCCTTCGTGGTCATTTTTCATTGCGTTAAAGGGTCGACCGACCGTCTAATATAGAAAGGGAATAAATTTATCCGAATCTAGCTGGGTCTCGTTTGCAAACGGCTAAATAATAATAATTCAATACCACACGCGTGAATATTAGAATTTAGGTTTCCACATGTACCTCCTACGGTATTACGTAACCGTTTCGGCTACTCGCGAGCATTCCGTTTTACGACCATGGTCAACGAGCAATTAGCACCAATAAACCACACAATACGGTTCTCAAGTGTGACTCCGACCCGCATCGCGACCCTTCTTTAACCGTATCTTTTATCACAGAATTAAAAAACAATTACTGTCTATCTGTCACAAAAAATGACGAAAATTAGACAACGGTATTTTTTTTTTTTTTTATCCTCAGCGTCAGTAAAATACAAATAGGCAATATTTGATCAAAGAAAAAAATAAAACAAATGTAGGTACATAGGAAAAAAAATATATGATAGAATATAGAACAAGATTAAGAAAAAGTTATAAGAAAAGTCCTAAAATCGTGTGAAAATCATTCTAAACTCTAAAAAAATGACTTTTGGCAGTTTTCACTGATTGACATTTTACCTTAAGAGTAAGAGTAAGCGAGATTTTTTTTAGATAAAATTCGAAGTAAGAAAGAGAGTGTCTATTAATTCAGCAAATTTATCTCTCTTATCTGTATCTCGTCGCCTCCCCTCCCCCCGAACCCTGTGCGAGCGATAAGCGGAGCGAAAATGTGGCTACAAAGATTCTCATAGAATGTGAAATATGACTCAAATGTAGGGGATGAAGAATAAGATAATGTACAGATCTCAAGTGCCCTGCAGAAGGAAAAGTGGACCCGAAAGTATAGACGGAGCGGTTGCCTCGACGAGAAGAGGGGAAGACCGCGAGTAACGCGGGAGGGGGGATATTTTATGTCGCGTGATAAACGCGACAACCGCGAGACAAAACTAGTACACGCGAATATCGCGAGCCGCGAGCATACCAGACGCGACATAACGGTGATCAATTCATTATTTTCATTTTTTTCGTTTCAATTTTTAGTCTTCATTTTTACGAATTAACTGTGCGAATGTCAATCAACGTTCTATGGGAAAAATTCTTCTTTTTTTTTTCAATCTAGTTTTCCCACTTCTGTGTGAAAAGGATTAAGACGATTTTGGAGTGTAAGAGAAGAAAAAAGAATGAAAATCGTCAAGAAATTATAATCATAATTGATATACAATTGCGATAAGAAGAAACGGAGTGAAATTGCTCTGCTTGAAATCGACTCTTTATAATTCTGCTCGAAAAAAAAACTGGTTAACATTTCGAATCGATTACAAAATTGGCAAAATCGATTTTTTTTATTCACTTTCTCTGAGTGTCTCAATCTCGATCCGTCTTTAGCACAGTTTAAAAAGTTCAAAAGTCTAATAGAGGTGTTTGGCGTGTGTCTCGCTTAAACAAACTAAAATAACTCTGACGACGTTAAAAAACGGTGATTGGCGAGGCCAAAAAACCAGATGCTGTAAACGATTCTTTTTCTTGCTCGTCTATATAATATCTATATAAAAAGAATTTCTTTAGACACCTTTGTAAAGATTTTTAGTATCTCTAAAAATGAAACGCGTTCTATACCGCGATATGATATGATACTATTTTTATCTTATCGCGATAAGAACAGAACAGAACAGAGCCCGAAATTCGATACGACGTGAGTGTGACACCGTGGCATGATTCAAACAGAAGCAACGAATTCATGAAACGGATAATCAAAATTTAGTGATTAGTGACTCGGTATTATTCGATGCCATGAAATAACGGATGGTAGAAAATCGCATGACTAATATAACACTTATGTTAATTTTCGTTGTTTTCTTTTTTTGAGGGGGGGGGGGGGGGTTTTTTTTTTTTTCTATGTGCCTAAATAAACATTAGATGATGTAATTCCTGAAGTATAGATATATATGTATAATTTATAAATTCAGCTGTAGATAATGCTCGCGTATATTTATCTGCTACTTGAGAATAAACTTTGTCCTCGAACAAGCTGTGTAAAAATCAAGAGGCTCTGTTTTATCGTTGAATGGAAATTCGTATAATCAGCTGATATAATGGAAACTCGGCCACGTGCAGAGCGAGAAGATTAATTATTTGCGACTACGCTGTTAGGTGTCAGAAATAAAATGTCGAAACAGGTCCACTAAAAATTTGTCTATATTGATTTCAATATTTCTAATTTTATTATCGAATGAAAATGAGAAGAGAAAAATAGAAAATAGAAAAACTACATAATGAATGTTAAAATGACACAAATTCGTTATATCGATAAAATAAAGATTCATATGAAATTGTATAAAAGACATTTTTTGTCTAGTTAACAAAATTCTGCGTAATATATCTCGCGATTTTAATAATCGTTATAAATTCCGAAGGTCGTTCGTGAGTCTGTATCTTGTTTTGCGACATGAATGAAAAATAAAATAAAAGTTTTTTAAATTATCGCTGCATGATATAGTATTTATTTTATACACGTATATGCTTCAAATTTTGTTTTTTTCTTTCGTTTTTTGAAACCGAAAAGTTTTCTGATGAAGAGAGCGAGAACGTATTTGCCTCTTCTCTGTAGAAAAAAAAAAATATATGAGAAGAAGAAGAAGAAGAAGAAGAAGAAATAAGAGTGTTTGACTTTTTCTTATTCTTTTGTATGACGATAAAAAATAAAAAATAAGAAGCGAAAAAAAGAAGAAGAAAACTTTTTTTTTTATCATTCTTTCACTCTTACTTTTTACAACTGTTTAAGTGATTTTTCTGAGGAGAAAGAAAGAAAAAAACACAAAACTTTTAAGTCAAATATTTGACACGAAAAGAATAGGAAAAGTGAAGAACGTTATTACTTTTTTTTTCTTCTTGTCTATATATTCTATATATTCTGTATCAAAAGGTGTAGCACGCGAAAATAGGAACATTCGAAGTAGAAGAGAAATTATATGAAAAAAAGAATATAAAAAATGAAGAGATTCGAGTGCTCTTACAGATTGGAAAAACACGAGATCGCAACTTAGCAGTTTTCATAGAAGAAAAAATCATGACGCTTGCGAGCTTGTGGTTGGCGAAAAATAAACGGAACTATTTGTCATATCCTTTGAGGATATTGAACATATAATCCGAGTAAAATCATTTATCGAATAAACTAAAAAGTCAAGTGATTCGATTTGCTTGTAGAAAATTATGCGATGTACGTAACTTCGGGTGAAAATTTTTTTAACGAAAAAGAAAAAAAAAGTCAATCCTGTTTCCAATATCCCTCGCCGAATTTTTTTTGTTAATGATACTCTACACGAATTTTCGCGGATTTGGTAAGAAAATTGAAATTGCAAATTTCGTCTGGCTCTTTGATATTGTACATGAATAAAATTCCTTTCAGCCTTATGCGAGATTGAATCAAACGGGATAATTATAATAAACTGATCTGAATCATAAACTGGAACATCGAAGAAATTTAATATCCATAAAATATCGATTTACTCTTATTTCTCTATTTCTTCTTCGTCGACTGAAACGAGATCAACTAGACAAAAAAAAAAGAAGTACTTTCAATAATTCCAATATTAAGATTATAAAAATTTAAATCTTTCACAGAAAATTATTGAAAGCTTTTTTTTCATTATAAAAAAAAAATTCGATGTGCCTATAAAGTACTTGAAAATATTAATCTTCTGTCTTAAAACTGTGAAACAATGTCTGTGAATTTTTAGAATCTATATTTCGACAATTTTTCTCATTTTCAGAGTACTCAACATCCGACATGAGAAAGTAATATCTCCGTGGATGGATAGCAGTTCTGAAATCTGGCGAGATTGAGTGTGGAAAGAGAAAGAGATAAAAAGACGAAAAAAAAAAGATGCTAGAAACGAGGAATTTTCATCATAGTCTAAATGAAACGGACACGAATCACATCAGATCGAGAAGATCAAAGTAGTGCAAAAAAAAATAAAATAATAATAATAATCAAAGTTCTCATAAGGTTTTGTGGAAGTAAAAAATTGAATTTAAACAACAAAAAAAAGTATCTTCTGAAAAATTAAAAATGTGTTTCCTAAGCACAAAAAACTTAAACTTCGTCGGTGGTTCCAGACTGAAAAAAGTGTGAATATTTATCCAGAAAAAAAAGGAATTATAAACAAAAAAAATTATAACCATCCCCCCATAAAATTTGAAAAACGCAAAAATGGGACCGGTTAGACCTCTCCTAGGTGCTACGGTTCTGGTACTGTGTTGGACTAACGTTGCCAGAGGGATGTTGACTAATTCAATGAACAGATGCGACGCTCCACCCTGCAAGTGCGACTCTTTAACCAGACTGACTTGCAACTGCAATAACGATCCGGAGGTAGGTAACATTGAAACGAAAAAGTCAAAATAAAGGTTCCTGCTCTGCTTCGGATTTTTCTTCACCGTTAACATGAAAAATCCCGTCAACAATATTTGACCGAATTTGAATGGAAGAAAAAGAGAAAAAAAAATGAGACGAGCAAAAACGAATCTACCCGCAACACCTAAATCTTGGATTCTAGTGGTCCAGCACAAAGGGAGAGAGAAACGGTCATAAATTGGACGAAAGAAATATACCGCGAACTTTTGCCCATTCCATTTCGTCTAGGGAGCATGTATCTCTTTTTTTTTCTTCTTGATACACACGTGAATGACTAGAGACCATGGAACGTTTGTCAAATTTCCGAAGGATTCACTATACCATGTGTGAATGTATTATTTATTATATACGTAGCAGAAAATACTAGAGACACTTTTCTTCCAAAATGTCGATCATGAATTATTCAAACCACAACTCTTCGAAAAAAATCTAAGAAGCTATAAATTATCGTAGATTCAATTTATTCGAATGTCCTCTAACCCAAAAAGCGTGCTGCGTTAATTTTGTACAATTTTTCAAGACACAACGTAGACATTTTTTAATTTTAGACAAATATCGGAGTTATAGGTGATTTTTTTTTTCTGTTCGAGCAAAATCGCGTGCTTATTTTCGTAGTCCATATCGTCACGATTTTAATATACTATTTCACGCTTTGAGAGTTCGTGAAATCGATACGAATTTACATTCGTCGAAGAACGAAAGAAAGAAAAAGAGGAAGAAGAAGAAGGAAAAACGTAGAGGTCAACATATGTATACATGAAATCGAACGAAGTTTTTAATTCGGAAAAAGAAAATTTTTGATAACGAATTTTAGAAATAGTTGATCAAAAAAGGAAAATAAAAATTAGTTCAACCCAGCAGAGTAATATTAGCACACGTTACAAACATCGCACTATAACCGTACGTGTATCAGAAAAAAAAAGGAAAGAAAACTAGGGTGTTTCTTATCAGCATAAACACACAGACAAAATGACGCGCGGCACGAGAATAACCGACTATCTAATAAAAGACTATCTCTTGAATTCACAAGTTAGTTGGTTCCATTTATTTCATACGTACGAATGTACCTATAGGGATTCAAAAACAGCGATAATCTCATTTTACTTATACCGAAGAAAATAAGAGCTGATCGATAAAACATCTGGTGACTCGATTCGAACTCCTTATTCATAATCTCGAGGCTTTAAACGGATGCACGTTATCAAATATATATTAAATATATTGGAAAATGCGAAAATTGACATTTAATCGTGGAAAACTATCCAGGGCCCCGCTAGAAGTCCCCGATTAAAAGTCAATTCCAGTCAATTACTTGAAATAAGTAACGTAGTGTCTTATCACGCTGTATGAAAGTATTATTTCACACCCCAATTCTGCCAGATACAACAAGATACAAGAAGATAAAAGAAACAATATTCTATTCTTGAATCAATAAAAATTGGACGATTATTTTTTATATCGATTTAAGAATCGTAACACGAATCTGAGAAAAAAAGTTTAATCTTCCCAAATGGTTATGCTGATAAGTCGGGTAGTTTTTTTTTCCCCTCCTCCTATTTTTTCACTAGATCAACGATCTAACCCCACAGCTGTGACCTTAACCTTTATAATAATGATAACAATAAATAAAAAAAAGCGCTTTAATATCATCACTCGCGTGAGATATCGTTGACAAGTTAAAGTTTCATTTCACGTTACAAGTTCATTACTTACGTTGGTACGTTGCAGTGAGGGGGGGGGGAAAGAACCGAGCGAGGGGTTCATTATGCGGAGATTAATTAATTGGATTGGAGGTACCCCCCCCCCCACGCAGCTACCACAAAGGGGGGGGGGGGGGGGGG
>JAFFZH010014109.1:0-66376 GCA_018420115.1 Euura saliciscinereae | reverse complement strand
TTTACTGTATTATTCGAAGCTGTATTGTTGTACATGTTTTATGCAAACTTTTGTCGCGATTGCCACTTTGCAAAAAAGAAAAAAAATTTAAAAAAAAAACACGCAGAGGCAATTAACACCGAACCGTGACTCTGAATGTAAACTAAGTACATTAAATGAATTAAATAAAATAAATTTTTTTTTCCTTTTTATCTTCTCTGGCTACATAAAAAACAAAAAAAAAAAAAAATAAACTAGTCAAGATTCAATATACTACAAATTTTTGACGATCTAATTCGATTTCATTGTACGATGAAGGATAGGAATCTACGTTTTGTCTTATACGTATATTGCTACAGCGAAGAGAATCTTTCAAATCTTTTCACCATCGATGGTAGCTCAAATACGGTATATATATGTATATACATATAAGGTATATATATAAGTGTAATAAAAAACTGGGTTGAAAATTGTTTTCGATAAACTTTTCCCTTTATGCCTCATAAAAAGAAATTTCATTCAACTATCGAAGAACCGTGTATGTGTGTGTGTGTAGAGGTACAGCATGAGCATATCATAGGTATAACGCATAAATACACCTCATATACGTTCCAAGTACACAAAACTTTTTTACATTCAAGAGACAGAATAAATTCTTCAGAATTAAACCCCTAGAGCGGAGTAAAAAAAAAAAAACTCCAATTTTCCTGTACAATTGTCATGAAAATGAAGAATTAAAAGATCGACTCGATGATTGATAACAGATTAACCTGTGATAATCACAATTGACACGGATTCGGAGAGTAAATCGGCAAAAACCGGAAAAATGTATGAATGAACACTTTTCGTTCTTTTATCCTTTAAAGCCCAAAATCATAAAGTTCAACGTTCGGAATAAATATACTTTTTGAAAGACACTATACCAAACTATTTTTTTTTTTTTTTAATGAAAATAGATCAACTCAAGAGTATCGTTCTAAATTTTTGAGAGAAAATATCAAAAATTGAAAAAGTTTTGAATTTTTTTTTAGTAAAAAACCGTCTTTTTTCCGAAATTATTTTTTAGTATTCAAAAACCAAAAATTTACAGTTTCATCGACGAAATCATATTTTTCAATTTTCCAAAATTATGAAATATAACGCCTTGTCTTTTTCACTAATCGCTAAAAATTGGCTCGGGTCAAATTGACTCGGTGTGACAAACGAAGCGGAGGGCGAATAAAGCGGATGAAATCGTATCTGTGTCTTCCTCTTTTCCACTTCACACTACATGAAACATACTTTCTGTACGCGTAATGATCGTGGAGAGAACGAGCCATGCATCGTTCGACGATATCAACTCCGATAACGCGATTCTTTGAAGCTGACTCGAACCAGTGGTTACAGCTTTAGGTGCACCTAGATACCTAAACCAACTTTCAAATCACAATCCTGTTACATGTCAATATTATTCTAAATGACTCATCCACCTCGACTTTAGCGTACATTGCTCTGAGAGCAACGATACGAACACATCACATCTCTTTGTCGAGATAATATGTATGAATTGAAAGATAATAGACCTAATCGTATCTGTACTGTGATAATTAAAAATAATCTACCGAAACGGAAGCCACAATTTTTAGAAGAAGATTCATCCACATGAAAATCCAGTGAATGGTACAGAGAATTTCACATGAAGCTGAAGGTAGCAGCCAAAACTTGTGAATTCAATAAAAATTAGATAATGAGACCCAGGTATATAAAAATTTTATGAAATATTATGTAAAGCGAATACTTTCATAAAATTATATACATGAATTTGTACTCGAAACGTTCAGCTTCATAAATTTTACTACCTATTTCGAATATCAATGTTATATGAAGCAGACACGTTAGTATTTAATACCGTCTTCCTTTGACGGGATAAAACCAATCAGTGGGTTTAAGGATTGATCCAAGAACTGAACAACGAATCCCTCCACCCTTTTTTCACGTTTCTCTTTTTATATCGGAAAAATAAACTGTTGAATCCGAGGGTCTATACTCACTCCTGAAATCAACAACTCTACGTCCTGGTTTGAAGTCATTTCAAATCAGACAAAAAATCGCCTTGATAGCTGACAAAATCACACTGCAATTCTTCTAAATCACTTTGAGATGATAAAAAATCCGCAGAAGTTATCGAGAATATTTTATGAAATCATAAAAATGTGAACCAGTTAAGTTGTAAGAGACGAAATCTTGTCATGGCTCAAATTTTTGACAGTTTTTGTCGCAATTTTGAAACTAACTGCGATCTAATTGTCGTTTTCTTATCTTTGCAGGAACTTAGACTGACCTCGGAGGGCGATAAGAGATTAAGTCCGAACACAGTGAGGATAGAGATATCTAACTGCCCTTACGTGGTGCTTGTTAATTCGAGTTTAAAATCGATGGGCGGACTGCAGGCCATAAGTTTCGAGAACGTCGGAAACCTAACGTTATTTCCACAGAGTTTCGAGCTCTCGACGCAACAGACGCCGGCCGACATATTCATAAGGAACACGAGCATCGACGTCCTTCCAAGTTTCACCTTCAAGGGCGACGTTAAGGACATCAACCTCAGGAACGTCAGAATCGGCCAGATAAACGCCTTCGCGTTCGCTAATCTAATAGGAACAAACGAACTGACGATGGAAAACTGCCTCATAGACTACATGGAGGCCCAGGCATTCAAGAAATTCGACGTTGGCTACCTTCACGTGATCGGCGGAAGCTTCGGCGACGTCGTACCCAGCAGGGCGATGAACGACATCGAGGTTCTCAACAAATTCATGCTCGACCGTGTCAGGATGGGCAGCGTTAGGAGCTCCGCATTCATCATAAAGCGACCGATAACCGTCGTCGTCCAGAACTGCATCTTCGAGAGCATCGAGGGTCAGGCGTTCGTCGTGACGACCCGGGGCGCCGTGGTGATAAGGAACAACACCTTCGGCAGCCTCGGCGTCGGAGCCTTCCTCGACATCCGGGCGGACCCAGAGTCCAAGTGGCACAAGCTAAACGACCTGATATTCAAAAACAATAGTCTGACCAGTTTCGAAGAGGGGTCGGTCATGTTCGACCGGAGCAGCTTCAGACCGGAGCTCGACGCGATTCTGGTGAACCAGATCTGCGACTGTTCCTCGATTCCGGTCTGGAGGAGCAACGTTTTGAACTACAGCAACGTCTACACCAGGTTGTACTCGAAGATCGAACCGGATGAGCCGGTCAACGTCGGTCCGGAGACGTTCCTCTGCCTCGGTTCGGGCTTCGAGGACACGAGGGTGACGTTTGGGGACTACGAAGCGAGATACTGCACCGTCGCTAGTTCGACGCTCATGTTTGTTCTGGTGATCGGGGGTTTGCTGATAGTACTGGTTATCGGCGGGGTATTCATAGTTTGGTGCTGCCGGAGGGAACGGGAGAATAACCAGAAGAGGTGGATAAGCGTGCCGACGAACGCACCGGACGTCGTGTCGAAGAAAAACGGTGTTATGAGAGAGGGCGGGGGGCCGGTCGACAGTAGGATAACGATGGTCGTACCGGACGGTAGGGTTTATAGGGAAACCGAGTTTCATGTGATTGTTGAAAAGGCTGAACCACTGACCACAGAGTTATGAATTAAGTGTAATATACGGATATTATATAATAGTATAAATAAATGAACAAAAATTTGAATAACAAATAAAAAATATGTATTATATTGATTATAGACACTTGAAAATAACTGTTATGCTACTATGTACATTATATGTATACGTTACATTTTTATAATTGTGGGAGATCGTATCGATTATTAATTTTACTAATTCATTCAATTCCCTATATCGAACGAATTATTCTTGTCATTGTCGAATAATTCGTTTTCATAAACCGAAATCATCGATATCGAGGGGAAAAAACGTGCGAAATGTGCGAAATTTTTAACTAGAAGCCTCATATCAGTTCTATAATTAATTATTATCTCGTCCTTTTTTTATTAACATAGAAAATTGAAATGAATGAATTTGAGTTTCTATCGATATTTCATTGCAAATAATTTCTCCATATCGATAAAATTGGAAAATATCGCCATCAATATGAAAGATTTTGAGCATCGATGATATAATGTATTTCGAAATATTTTCTTTAATAATTAATTAATATTTATAATAAAGAGAACTAGGAGATATCATGAAGTGTAAAATTGAGGATGAAAAAGCGGATTAATTTCCAAAAGTCGTACCGAACAGTGACGTCATCGGGAGGCGCGAAAGAAATACTATTTCAAACTTTGGCAGAGCTTTCAATACGCAGCGCGATGTAATGATGTTGAATATTTTTTTACTGATTATCTGTTAAGTGAATTATTAGCGCTTCAGGATCAATAAAAAAATGAATAGGGTAGAATCGATTGGTTTGAAATCCAAATTTGGCAATCTAGAGTAAATACTTTAGTTCTGTGAAAGAATATTTTATTCATTTTAGGTTCGAAGAAAATATTGAAGAAAAAATTCAAATTTTTTACTTTCTACTTTACTATGCGACTATTTTTATTCGGTGAAAAAAAAATGTTTAAATGTATTTTATTTTTCATTTCAACCGGAAAAAGGGATAATTTCGTCGTTAATTTTTCGTCGATCGATATCGCGATTATGAAAAAAATAGATCACAGTAAAAAAAAATTAAAAATAATACAATAATGAAAGTCAATGGCGATGATTAATACCGTTTAGTTTGAAAGATGTAAAATCCTCAAAAGAGGGACAACGAAAAATCGATAGAATATCAAATCAACATCTATCCTTTTTTTAGTTGCTTTTTAGAGATTGTGTAAATTTTACCTCAATTCCGACGTAGGGATATAATTATATCGACTATTTGTTCGTTCGTTATTTTCACGTGTCTAAGTGTGTCGGCAACCTTTCATTTTTTTGTAAATCCTTGACCGTGTTAAGTCAACTTTTTGTTCCTTTTTCTTTGTAATAAATATGTTACGTGTATAACACTCAGGCTTCTAATGTCTTAGTGAAAGTCTATAGATTAGTGGTTTTTCTTTTTATAAAACCTAAGAAGTTTAAGAAGAAGAGAACGAACAAATAATGAAATCATTGAGTACGTACCTAGGGTATTTAATTATACCGCGTTCAGAGATATACGTGTAATTATTTTATAGAGTAGTTAAAATGAATGAGAGAATGTAATTTAGAGAAATAAAGAAAGGCCAGTGTTTTTGTATGATTTAGATTTAAGATCTTCGAGAGAAGAAGAAGGAAAAAAAACACAGAGCTGACTGTGTAAGATAAACCATGCTTGAAAAATACCTACTTTTCGTATTTTTATATAGTTATGAAAAAAAAAAAAATAGGACGAAGAAGAAAAAAATGCTTTGAAAACAAAAAAATATATATTATAATTCTGTACTATAGTAAATTATCTACAATCCTAATTACATTTAGTCAGGAAAAAAAAGAAACCCATACGATTTAATTACCAGATAATTAATCGTTTTGTAATAATTTCCAATTCTCTCCTGCTACTGCTCTGATAATGTGTATAAAATAATAATAATAATAATAAGCCTGTATAGTGAATAATTGAATACGTATACGTATATTTATTTCGGTGCCACATAATATCTAATTAATTAACGCGAATATTCTCTCATTCCGGAACGTATTTATTATTATCACATATCGAATTCACCGAGAACCGAATGTGAGCCATTACCGGTATTTTATTTTCATTTTTTTGTCTAGTTATTTAATTATTATCTTTAGATCGTTTATCTGACTAAAGTTCAAACTCCAAATAATTTCAATCATAAAAAGCTGAACTATTCAAGTTTTTTCACCGCCATTCGAACCCATAAGATTTTATGAGACAAAATTAAAAAACTAGAACAAAATCTAATCATCTCTCATTTATTTCATCAAGATTTCGAAATTCGATAATCGAAAGTATGAAAAGAAATAACTATAACACAATTATTGTTGTACCTGTTCGAATAATAAATTTTAAACTCTAAATAATAGTGTTTTTCATTGCTCTAGCGACCGTGAGACGATAAACGATTAAACCTCGTCGCGGAGTGTCTGATTATCGCCTCGAGTGACAAGGTGATGGTTGTTAGTGGGGTCGATCTAACTTTCGCAAACAAATTATGAATAAAGAAATATAGAGCGAAGATACAAAGTATAACTCGTTTAGCAATTATTAACTTGTTAATAATCGTTTAGTTGTTAATTATCGTGACTGTGATACGAGTACAACACCGATTCAAGTTTTTTATCCTTCTTATAAATTCCGCTTCAACAATGAATGTAAATAAATGAAAAGTGGTCGAAAAGGAACCATAAGTCTCCAATGATTCCCCGATTTCTTATCCTCAATCCCCAAAAAATATCTCATTTTCAGCCTCGTCGCCTCGAAGCCTTCAAACTTAGACCTAGATAAATTCTCATGCTGAGTAAAATTCTTTACTTACCTAAACGGAAGCACGCCGTCCAGAGCCTGGGAGACGGTGGGTGGAGAGGCGAGGGCGAATCCTCTGCCGAGGAGCGCCGAGTACCCCGAGAAAAGTCGTTTCGCCGTGTCCTGGGCAGCGTCCAGGTCCTCTTCTACTTCCTCGACTGAAAATTGAAGGTCGAATCGATCATTCGTTGATATTCACTAAAGCAGAGGGTCTTTGATGTTCAGAGTCTGATTACCTGACACCGGAGGCAAGGTGAGATGCTTTTTCATCAAGCTAGCGGCGCAGGCACCGCCGAGAAATGCTAATTCAGTTTCCAGATGCTTTAGGCCGCCTACGCTGCCGACCCATTCGTAGCCGATAACTAAACACTTGAAACCGTAAGTGTTTGAACGATCATCCTTGACGTAATCGGACGCCGTTTCCAATGAGAATATCACTTCGTTTCCTGAAAAGGGAAAAATACGAGGTGTCTAGTATCGATGGCATATCGAATTTTTCCAGAAATTTTGGAACCTGATTCACTCAAGTAACACAATTTTTGAATGCGGATTTTTTCTAACTTGAAAAACAGAACGAAATAAAATTGTCAATTTTTCTTGTAATTTAATTTTACACAAACTCAATGACCAAATGTTATTTAATTATTGGCGTTTCCGATTAACAATGATTCAAAGATTGTTAAATTTAGAAAATTTGCTATTTTCCATTTAAAGTAGGCTAGTAGGTCGCTCCAAGAATCAAACTGGGAAACAAATTTTTAATCGAAATATTCAAGCTCAAAACAGCCTCAATTTAATTGAAATAGGAAAATTTTCGAATCAGATCAATTTCAAAACGTACCGATAAACATTTCAATTCAAAGAAAACAAGGTGACTACAGGATTAGAGCGTGATCTCAGATATTTTAGAAAACTGGACAAGCTTTGGGTGAAAAATTCAAAAATTCCTGGATATGATCCCGAATTCCCTGATAATTCCCAGTTTTCCAGATTTCTCTGACCATGTAATTCGAGTGTCTCAAAACAGTCGTCGAAAACTTGACTGATATTCACCTGGCAAAACGATCGCATTTTGTGGCCACTGACTAGGAATACTGCTGAGCTTGTGAAGAACAGGCCAATGCGGTAGATTTTCTTCAGCCGGCACAGTAGAAGCTCTGAAATTTGTTAACAAAAATTGTTTATCAAAATTTATCCCTTATCGAAGCTGGTTTTTTCCAAATAATCTCAACCCACCCGGCATTCATAGGCGGACTGATTACTCCGCTGGGTATATATAACTGGAGATAATCCTCAGGCTGTGCAGTTCCGCAGTCTGATGTAAATTCCACGCTCATCCACCTCACAGATTCGGAAAAGGTGACCTTGTAGTGCGAAACGGTAGCCGGTTTGTAGGGGTGTTCGCTTTCGAGCCAAGTATAATGCTGGCTTGTGGTAACAGGCGGCACGCAGTGCGACTGGATCTCGCTATCCTGCGATATCTGGGAGGTTCCCATGGACGAGATCTGATTCAGCGCCGATATGTGAGGAAGCATTTCTTGTATCAGAGTCAGGACTTGCACTCCGCTCTGGAAATACGATGACGAAATTAGAATCGAATTGTGTCATTCGAAGAAGAAAAAGCGAACAATTGAAGAAGACAAGCATTCGTCTTACTCGAGGATCCGAAGTAGCTAAGGGACTGATATGAGCCATAACCAGAGGCAGAAGCGTCGTGACGAACGCCGCGCTCCCAAGAATTTCATTGGAAGAAAAATCCTCGGCTCTTTCCCTAGCTAGCGACAAAATTTCGTTCGATCTCTGGACGATCGTCGCAGTCATAGCCAGAGTACACTTTCTAGCTTGCAGCTCTGCCATCGCTTTACTAGTCTGTTGGCTTTCAGAATCTTGAGGATTCGAGTAGTACAAGATGTGCGGAATCTGACCTCGGGTCTGAGTCGTGCCTTGAAACAAATAAAAAAACAATTTGAAATGAACACGAGCAACGAAGCGACGCAGAGAACAATTCTTTCGCAAGAATTGTACCATTGAAGCTCAGAGAACAAGCTGTGAATGTAAACGTCGTTCCGTCCGGTCCTTTAACGACGCTCAGACCGCCGTCGCCGTTGCTGGTTCTTCCTCCTCGATTCCTCAGGCGTATTGCATACTTGACGTTCTCCTTGATCGAAACTGGCTTGTCAAATTTCAACTCCACTACATCATTGACGCAATCTTCAGGGGAAAAAGAACCCCTCGAAAAATCTAGACTGCTCCATCGCTGAGTGTGAGAAGGATCGTTGCCTGTATTATTTTGCTGTAATTTGAATTAAAAAAGCAGTTAATAATCATCGATTCTCAATCAGGAGGACGAATCGTCGAACTCACATCGTCCAATAGTTCTAATTCGTATTCGTAGACCCCAACGCCTCCGTAGACCCCGACTCCTGCGACAACGATGCCGGCACGGTCTACGGAGAAGCAGATAGCGTCCGGCGATCCGTTTCCCGTGTTCCAAGACCTGCTCTGATTAGTTCTTGTGAATCTAGAAGGCGTCGTGTACATCAGTCTGCCGCAGGACCCTTGAACTTCGTTGTCGTTTCCGCTGGATTGAGAAGCCAGTTCGGCTATGACTCTCGCCAATAGGTGACAACAGTGTTGAACCAGGTCCGGCAGGGACTGAGTCTTTTCTCGGCAGAGACTCTTCCGTACCGGAATCAGAACGAGGTCCAAAAGTCTGTCCAGGACCTCCCGAAAGGACCAGTTCAATGATCCTCGGTTGGAACTTTCGATCTGTGACTTGTAGCTTATTTGCTCCACTAGAATAGGGTAGTGATGGGCTTCCGTCGAGTTCATCATCGGCAGACCGGCGTTGTCCGAAGGACTCAATTGCCGTTTTATACTGTCCGTGCTGTCCATAACGTTGTTCAATATCGGAAACGTGCACCTCAGGCGAACCGAGGGGTGACAAAGAGAGGCCAGAACCGCGGACAAAAGTCTATCTTTCGCCGAGGTACCTTGATCCTGGAATAATACGATCGATTCGTTAATTTTTCTGTGCAAAATCAATGAATTCGGTATCTACTTTGTCTATTTCGGCCAACAGATCGCAGAGCGAAGTCCACTTCAGGTAGGCGGTGGGGTAAAACGCGTGATAGCATGACACAAACGTCTTGTGACACTCGTCGAGGATAGTTCCGGTCATCTTGTTACAAAGACTCGTCGAACCTGTTGGAAAAATGAGATTCGTTAATCAAGAAATTCCCAAACGACCGATAATCAACTCACTTTTATTCGACCTAGTCTTTCCCTTGCTTTTAACGGTAAGCGGAATAACGTCCGAAAGAATCTGACGCAACAGGCCTCTGACTTCCCCGATGCATTCCGCGAGCCTCACGGACTCGGGTGGAGTTTTTTTGCCCACTTGGTTCGGGTATATCTCGTTAGTGTACGTTCTCAATAATCTAAGACTGGCTTTGCTGATGTAAACCAGTCTCTCCATCTCCAGCATCGCGTGAGAAGAGGACGCCAAGTGGACCGCGGCGTCCGATAATCCAGCCTTCAGAGTGTTCCAACTCCATTGAAGCAAGGATATCAAGGATTGAAAGCACTCCTTGGTCACGGTTCTGCTGAATTCTCTGCTCAGTATGTAGACCGGTTCTCCTTGATCGCTTTGTCGGTTCGGGGTCTGGTTCTCCGGCGTAAGAACGCAGTAGAGAAGCTGCGGTATCTGGCCAGCATTCACGTCCGTTCCGTTATTGGACTTTTTCGAAGATTTGAAGTAGAACAAGACCTGATCTTCCGTCGTGACCATTGCCTGACCACTGGAACCACAGTCGCTCGAAGGACCGCTGACTCTGGCCCAAGCGACGTACCACCTGTTGGCCTGCAGGGGGATAACTTCGTCAAACAGCATCGGGTACTTTTGCCTCGGACCACATTCGTAGGGTATTTCCTCAGTCTCTGCAACGAGTTCGCCGTCGGTCTCCTGATCGCCTCCGTCGATACCGATATCGAACAGCTTTATTTTTCCGGTGTATTCTCCGCGTCCACCGAACAGCCCAAAACCTCCCAATAGAATGTCTGTGTCTGCCATGAAACGAATCGCTTCGATAGAGTGACCGGAGTAGCCCCATCCTCCGCCGTGACTTTCGAATCTACTGACAGTCACGAAGTCTTCCCTGGTGTAGACTTTGCCCTGGGAAGTTTGAGCGCACTCGTGTTCTTCGACAACGATTAATTTCTCGTCTTGAGCCTGCGTGAGGGTGTCGAGACATCCCAGAAGGTGCATCGCGGCCTGAGATCGAGTCACGAAACAGTTTGCGACGACCGGAAGAGCCAGTTCCGAACTCAGAATAGAACTCTCTAATCCTGCGATTGACCGAGTTTCCGTAGAAATGATGTTGTAGCAGTTTATCTCGTTGTTGGCAGGATTGAAACTCCAGATCACGTTGTACAACGGATCCAGACAAGTTGCCGTGTGGCTGAAATCTACCTGATCCACGCCGCTGTAACTGTTGCAGTTTCCGTCCCGTTTGTTTATCACCAGACACTTGAAAGAGTTTGCGTGGTCGTTCTGGTTCGGGAGTAGAACTGAAAATTGAAATACAAAACAAAAATGAGTCAAAAAATTCCTAGTTTCAGTTGCTTAATGCAAAAAAAAAATCGATCTACGCACTGATACTATTTTTATTCGCCATAACGGTGCTCCTGGTCAAACTTATAGAATTAATTTCATCAATTTTGATGTAAGTTTGATCCCCAGATGCTCCGACCCAGGTCGCTCGCCGACCCCATCTCGGTCCGATGTTCGGAACGATGTTTGGAAAGCTGTGCCAAGGCTGCGATCTCTCGGATCTTCTATTCGTCTGGGAACTTGCATTTGTCGCCTCGTTCTGTCCGCTCCACCAATTCATGCCCAACTGTCCTTTCTGTATTCGGAAGAAGGATATCAATTTAGAACTCTATATTTCTCAACCGAAGCTTTCAGTGAATTACAGTTTTTTTTTTTTTATCACCTCGCTTACCTGATACGATCCAAAAGTATAAACTTCTCCCTTCGATGTTAAAACTACGGAATGATTACTCCCAGCCGCTATCTGGGTCGCTATACTGGGCAGCTTCACCTGGACCGGACCGGCGTGAGCTATCAAATCCCCAGCTCCCAACTGCCCGTAGATGTTACTACCGAATGTATAAACTTGACCGTTTTGTAGGAGAAGAACTGCGGACAGAGAAAAACGATCGATTAGGATCCAAAGTACTTGAATCAAGTCACAAATCATTACCAGTGTGGTGAAGACCGCAGGAAATTTGTACAACAGGACTATCCGACGGTATTGTGACCTTTGCCGGAGGCAGACTGGATACTCTGGCAGCATCTCCTCGTTCCGGATCACTTCCCCCGACTCCTTCTTCGGCGAGGATGTTACCAGGCACTGCGACACCGCCTCCTTTTCCTGCAGATCCTTTTTGAACAACGACGCTCGGTCCCGCTACATCGTGGATAAAATATATCATCAAAACAGAATCGTCGAATTTACATCTCTTCAATCCGTGGAGAAAACACTAACCCGATCTTTGATTATTGCTGATTTTTATCTTCATTGAGTATTTCGTTACACTGGGACCCGGTTTACCCCTCTGTCGGAGTCTCCGTTCTTCTAATTTTTTCTGCAAATGATCCTGCAGCTTGACGCTGTGCCTCGCTGTGATGAACACAATATTTAAACATTGAAAATTGCTCGATTAATTTCCTTGGATTTGTTGAAAAACTAAATACCTCCAAACATGACGTCTAATCGCATCATGTCGGTGATGTCTCCGACTCCAGAAGGTCCCAAGACTGCCAGTTCACCCCCATTGTCCACGCTCTCTCTCGCACAGATTCGACAACAACCACACTCCGCACAGCCACTGTCTCCTTCGCCACAACCACATTCTCTGCAAAAAATCAAAGATTTCGGTCGGCGGTGGCGAATTAGATGATGAAAATGAAGAAACCAGCCAAATTTCAATCATAAATTGCAGTTGTAAAAAATGAATGAAGATTCTGAATTGGATTCTAGAATATTTGGGGGGTTTCGAGACTCTAAAAGAATTCTAGATTGTTAAATTATATCATATTTGTTTCTGGCTCGACTGGATCGTTCTTTTCATGAAAACGGAGACGTCTAGTGATATATTCTACCACACTGATGATCGCCAGGCTTTAGAAACTGTGTTTCGGGTGTCAAAAAGGATATTTCGATCCCTTCCAAGCAACTTACTGTCCAGGATTACGATCCGGACGAATACTGCTCAGGCAGCTTATGCTGTACCCCGTACACTCTCTGCAGACTGTGCAGACCATGCAGACTCTTCGTCTCCATTGATGTTGTCCCGCCGGACACATACCAGCAGCCTCTTCCCATTCATCGCTCGGGGCTCGGCCATCTGTAACGAGGTTCGAACAATTAACCAGAGTTCATTCACATTCTGGATCTCTTTCATTACCTTCTTCCGCAACGATCAATTCGTCTTCTCCGGTCCCAGTTTCCATCGCAACGACGGTAACTTCTTTGTTCGCGACATGAGTTACGGTGGTAAAATCTCTGCCGCATTGGCCTTTGTTGTTTATCCCGAAGGTATACACTTGTCCTTTGTTCGTTAGAACTACAGCGTGGGCTTTTCCTAGGGAGACATGAGCGACGTGAACGTCGCTGAGGTCGGTCACAACTCCAGATACACCGTCGCAGTGGGTCGTGTCTTTTCCGAACATCAAAAGCGAGCCTTCTTTCGTCGCCAGAGCGGTCGATCCGTTGTTACAGGCGGCATCTACTACGAACTGTCCTTCTACTTTGAGCATTTTCTTTGGTTTAACTGACTTTGGCTGCCGCCGAGCTTTATCTGAAAATTAAATTCCCATTTTAGTCTCTAAACTCGGATTCATCGGTGAAAATCAGGTACTAACTACTATCGCCGTCTTCCCCACGTCTCGCAGTACCCGTAAACAGCACGGACCCGTCTTCCAGGAGTATCACAGCGTGCTGGCCGTCGTGACCCGCGGCAATGTGCGTAACTCTCGGTCCTTTACCCAGAGTCAATTCGGACCATCTGTTGGGTCGTCCGTTACCTTTTATTCCTAGAGAGCTTCCCTTCCCGCTGTACAATACCTTCGAAGAATTGAAATATTAGCTAATCGTGCGAAGAACGAGACTAAAACCAAACAAACTTCTCCTTCGAATCTTAGTACCTTCCCAGTGACGGTTTTTAGTAAGGCAAACTCCTTGCCAGCTGTGACGAAAGACACTTCGTCGTCACTTCCGATATTCAATGTATGTACATTTTGTTCCTCGTCGAAAGACGCGGAGCCTATGACATCGACGCACTTTCGCGCCAGTTTTAAAGGCAACTCTGAGGTAACTGTGACCGGGTTGCTCAACGTGTTTATCGTACGAACGACAAAACCCTCCTGAAATAAGAATGAACAGATATTTCCGGGATTCGGAGTCAATTTTCTTGTCCGCTTCTCCAAAACTCACATCTTTGGCCGCAGTTATCATGCCCAAATTTTCTCCGTCGGAGAACATCACGGATGCGGGCCAGTCTCGACCTTCTAAGACCGCTACGCCTCTGACCGTTAGGGTTTCGGCGTCTAATATCAATAATTCGCATTGCTTCCTAGGCGTGCATTTAAAATACAATAAACCCTGGGAGAAAAGAGTAGAGATTAGCGAACGCAGGTCAATCGATAGAGGGAAATCGACAATATCGAGACTCACATTGGCAAATCCTAGCCACCCAGTTTCACTTGGGTAAAAATCAGCCTTGCGAGCGTATAAGTGGCCCCAAATAGTCCCTCCGTGTCCACTACCGATTTTCAACAGGCCACGAGTAGTGTGTAAATACAGGTACTTTCCATCGCTGACAAAACTCCTCCCATTGAGCACTACGTTGCTCATTTCATTTGGTAATTTAAGCGTAGATGTATTAATCTTAGAACTTTTAGGAACTCCGTGCGTTATCCAATCCGGTCGTGCCAGTTTACCGAGCAAAACGCTGTGGACGCTTCTTTGTAGCGCGGTCAAAACACATGGCATCTGTATAAAGAATTGGAAAAATCATCATTCGCATCGAAAACCTACAATCCTGACTCAAGAATGGCATTTACTTGAATATTTTGAGCGGCGAGGGCTCTCGGACACATCAATAGCGCTGCAGTTGCCGCTAGTAATTGACCAGTATCGCCTCTAACTACGACCAAGCTCAGCAAACAGGCGCAAGCAACGGCGGTCAGGTGACTCCCGTCGTTTGCAGCCGCCGATTCAGGTCCGTGCGACGTCGCGAGATCGAGTAGAAGATCGAAGAGTGGATCTGGAACGAAGAATAATTTAGATTGTGGATTCGTCCTGGATGCAGGGCTGATAAGTGACTGGAAAAAGTCAATTATAACTCAGTAAGTACATCAAAGGTCGTTGCGATGGGTTGTAATTCCAATTTTTGCACGATACCGAACAGATTTGAGGATTAAAAAAAGATATTTTGGCAGTGCGGGACTAAATTGTGACCAGAAAAGTGATCAAATCTTGGAAAAAGTGACTAATAGTGTACACCAGCCCTGTGGATACACTCTCTCGTCTGTCGTCTTACCGACAACGTCGTCCGGCTCTGATCCGAGCCCTTCCGGAAGTTGGCCTTGCAGAACGTCCAGCAGAGCGCACAGAGCTTTTGTACATAATTGGGGCTCGACGACCCTGCTCTCTCGCATCAGGGTGAAAACGCTGCGTAATCCGATGCCGACAATCTGTAGAGAAAGTCGAGCGCGATTAGAGGTAATAAAAAAATGATAATCGCTTCCATTACGGCTAAAAGAACCTGGATCTCGGTTTGTTGAATAATGACGCAGGTGGCTATCGCCGACACCATTGACCATACGCGGCTATAGCCATTGGCAACAGAAGGTGTTTCATGAAAACCTCTATCAATCTCGTGATGTATAAAGAGTTTCTGGTATTCTCGGAGGATGGATCATCGGTTTTATCCAGTTATAAAAATAGCCGAGGGTCGTTTGGGCTCTCCGCTCGTTTTATATACCTTTGGTAAATTATGGGGGGCTGTGATTCTGACTTCTTCGTCGCTGTCGCTGTCCACGGTGTCGCAGAGGTCGGGAAGTGGCGGAGAACTGCAACTCGAAGCTCTGAAAACCTCAGTCGTTGATCTCGCGTGTTTTTCCAAAACAGAGGCCCTGACGCTGGCAAAAACTGCAAAGGACGACGCATTGCTCGGCAGTTCGACCAACGGAGGACTGTTGTAGCCGACGTCGCCGCCTACTTCCAACTGTAATTCATTTAATTGATTTAATCGGTATAAAAATTCCGAGAGACCCGGATCGTTGAGTTTTATTGAAGATATTAAGAATCATAACCTTGTTTTTCTTGTCCTTTTTCTTCGCGCTTTTGGCCTTCTTGTTTTTTTTCCAGTCTCCCTTGGCCCTGAGAAGATAGAAAAAAAGGCAAATTGTTTGGATCGTTCAGTCTCGGTTATTATGTCGTAAATCGGAGCGTGAAGTCACCGCCGAAAATGTATCGTGCGGTAAACAACAAACAAACGGCCGTTTAGAGGTTATATTACCTTTGAACGTCTCCGAGGTTTTTGAAAAGTTCGTGAAAACATTTGGCGTAATTTTCGGGATCCGGTAAAAATTTGTCAACATCACCGGACACCATGGTTCAACGGGGTCTGAATATCCTCACGAATTTATACGCGGGTTTAGATCGATGTTAAACCTCGAAATGATACGTTGTGTCACTTCATTTTCGTTATTATGGGTTATGTTGTGTATTGATCGTTGACACTTTACCATGTGATCTCACACTTATTTATAAATCTAGTTATCTCCAGGTTACCGCAACACATTTCTATATACCGTATCTCTTAACGAGAGACGCCAACGCGGCGGTTTAATTGAAAAAAATTATTTTTTCACACGGCAGATATTTTCACCTCAATTTATGTATGTATACGACTTTTTTACGCTACTATTTCACCGGACTCGGCCGATTTTTGTATACTTGTTGTTGAATCAACTGTTCGTTCGGCTCCCGACCGATCGACTCGACTCGACTCGCGTTCGTTTCGTTCGACGACCGTCACCAGTCTCTCTCTATCTTTCTCTCTCTTTCAGCGACGTTAATTTAATCTCAAAAACACCAGACGTCTACGGTAGCCGTCTAGTCGGTCTTGAAAAATTACACTAATCGAGAACTACGCGCAGATATGACGTCACGAGTCCGCGCAGCGTCTAACTACATACGATCAGATCCCCGAACAGACTAGAATAAGTTAGAATAAGTTCGAATGAGCCAGACGCTGAAAAAAATGAAATAACAAATATTCACCACTAAATGTAGACACTAATTTTAGTCATACATGCCGTCATTTACAGAGGGAATTCCCAACGATGATACAGTCTGAAGTTGGTTTGCATCAAGAAACAAGCTTTTGGACAGTTGTGAGCCAATCAGACTGTCTGAAAGCTCATTTTTCAATTCTAGTCAACTTCAGACTGTATGATCGTTAGGAATTCACCCTGTATATAACAAGATGAACCGATTTGAAACGAATAACGAAAAAAAATCTTGTTTTATGTTCAAAATTCGAAAAATATAGACTATAAAGGGCAAATTCATTTTATAAACATGTTTATACACAATATTAAACAATTTTAATTGACTTTATCCCTTTTTTTCGTTCCACATATTGCGATTTTAATAATAAAAAACTCACATGAAGAATTTTTATTACTTTACTAACTTACTTATTGTTACTTTCATATTTATAATGTATAATCTATTGTGTTAATTATTGTTATTATTATTTCTATCACGAGATTTTGTACATCGAAGTTGAAATCTTATTCATTGAACCAAGTCAATACAGTACATAACAATAATATTATTGTGATTAGTTTCATGGTTTCTACTATCAATCTATACTTCTTGCAGAGCTCCGATTCAATAGGTTTGATAAACAGAGTCTGTTTTCCTCGAGCCACTATCACGCCTGTATTATTTAATATTTTTGTTTCGATAATTCCACCTCGGTGTAGGCCAGAGGGTGTTCGATTCTCAGCACTTTCGCATCTATATTGACAAAGTATCCCCTGGGTAGGCAGGTTCTAAATATCTGAAACATTATTCAATTCTGAATAAATATAATGTAACGTAAACAGTCTTCTGGATTCTAAGTAAATGAATCGAATAGTCGCATACATTCAATGAGAATTACTACACACGACGACTTACGAGACATGAATATTCGTGGATACTCCAAAAAACCCTTTTCCATAACACAGTAAAGCCGGGCCTTTTAATACGTCAACTAAGGGGCTGTCCATATATCACGTAACGCAAGGTTGGGGGGGGGGGGGGGGGGGTAGCGTTACGTAACCGTAGTCTCAACGGTGTTTTTGGTCAATTTAAATACTTCTAAACTTCGTCAACTCGCTATAAAACCGACTTACGTATTTCAAAATCGCGCGCCACCGGGCGCCGCATGCGCAGTCGACTTTAAGCAAATTCACCAAGAATTACGTAACGATGTGGGGGGGGGGGGTGATTCCCAGTGTTGTGTTACGGTTCCGTTACAGGGGGGTCAAAAATCTTCGAAAATAGCGTTACGTAATATATGGACAGCCCCTAACGTCGTCGTCAAGCCAGTTTGAAACTGTCCCTCCTTGTTCAGGTCGTCCTGGGTCACCGCAAACTCTGCTTTGACGGTTCCACTAAAATTGATAAATTTTAAGAATACAGAGAATAGAGAAAAATAAACAATTTTATTCAATATAATCAATGAAAAGAGTTAGAATCAAGGTGTTGAGAGTAATATAATAATAAGAACCGCAGGACCAGGAAAAATCATTACAAGGAAAATAATCTCGGATTTTGAATAACTCGTTGGAATAATGTGTCAATAGAAATAGAAATATTGGGAAATAACTGAGAAAATGAGGAATGAATGAAATAATGAGAACAAAATTAATTTGAAATAAAAAAAAGTATTCAAACATGGAAAAAATAGGTTGAAACGAAATAATTATGATTATTTATTAAAAAAAAAATAATGTGTCACTCAAATCTTGAGCATTTGCCCCTCGGTTGAAACAAAGTCAAAAAATAGATGAATGAGAAATTTTCCATTCCAATTTAGATGAGGATTGACCCTGTAAAACATTCATCGCTCTGTTGATCTGAATGAATTGAAACAAATTTTGAAGTTCTTTTTAATCTAGAAGCCAATAATTTTCATGATTTTGGATTGTTAGATTATTAGAGAGTAAAAGATGAAACTCACATTTCTCACACAGTTCTGGCAGCGATTTGTTTTGTTCATATACTTGCGTATCAAATTGATCAGCTCAATGATTCGAGACGTTTTTCGAGTCAATGATTAAAGCCACTTTTTACTCGTTGACATTGACCAAAGGCCCATAAAATAAAAATCTATTTTCGCTATCGAAGATACAAAGTACGACTTTCGCTTTATCTGCGTGCTAGAACCGACTGGTGTAGATAAAATAAATGTGCGACTATGTTACGTCACTACTGATACACCAGTCGGGGGCTTCAAGGTCGAGTGTTCTATTTATCAACAACTGATCAATAGAATTTCAAGCGTTCCTGATTAAAAAATTGTACAGTTTTTGGTATTCTTAAGCTGTGGGCTTCTGATCGACGGGAATTGGAGTTATCACCATCGTCTGTTGTCCTCGAACAACAACTTCTTCTGTGCTTTTCTTCGATAATTCAACTTCGATGTAAGCTAGCGGCCCTTGGAAATTGAATACTCTCGAATTTATGACTAAAACGTCTCCAGGAAATGCCGGCTTCAAATTTCTGAAACATGGAAATAAATGTGGCATAAATTACTATGAGGATAAAAAAAGAGTTGGAATACTCACTTCACATGGATGTTTGACGATATTCCAGTAAATCCACTTCCATGAAGTACTAGAGCCCAGCTGGACGTTACGTCTAGCAAGGTTGTCGCTAAACCCACGTGAAAATTTCCGTCACTGTTGACGTGATCTTCGGTCACCTCAAACTCTGCTCTGCAGGCTCCGTCGTTCAGGGAAATGTTCTTCATCTATTACAGAAATATTAAAAATTGTCAACTGTTATTAGGCGATTTTATAGAGTATCGCAGGTCGTGAAACTAACGTGTTTTATGTGCTGCTCCCATCTTGTGGTATTCTTCAGGTAAGTATAAATCACTTTGACCCAGTCGACGCTGCGGGACATGTTCCTCCTTCGAATTTTATCATCTACTGTTCAACTAATACGATATGAACCGTGTGATCATCTCTACCGTGAGTTTCTCGCTATGCGGGCCACTCGGTGCGCCTGAAACAGGCAACCGTACGTACGGCACGTGTTATGGGACGTACGGAAGGTTGCCTGGTTCAGGCGAACCGCGTGGCCCGCATAGCGAGAAACTCACGGTATATTCGATAGTTCGAGACTCGGACAGAGCAAATCCATCGTGCCAGTAACTTTCGGATTTATCACGACGTTCGAACGTTCAAAGATTACCATCTCTCATGCTGCAAGTTGGTCCTAAACGTCTTTCAGATAAAATAGATTCAGATAATCGCAACAAACGATACAAAATTCTGACTCGAAAATGAATTCAAATTCAATATCGAATGTTTATCTATTACTGCAATCGATCAAGATCTCATAAATCGCTGCTGATTTTGAAGAAATGGGTCTCTAACGGTAAATTGTGAAACCTTTTGTTAAATATGTGACGGCCTATTAAATTTGAAGTCTGAAAATTTCTCGCTTCTTTACCTAGAAATATGTGTTACTTCGTGGGGAAGATGCGGTGGTAAAAAAAGTTTGAGGATAAAAATGAAGAAGACGATACTATAGAATATTCTTCGAACTCAAATGTAGTATATATGATTAGAAAAAATGCTCACGTCTTTCATATTTCGATGACATTTTAACGCGACACATTTTCAATCAGGTTTCACTTATTTATTCAATTTGTCATCAACTTCCCTTGGGCTGACCGCTTGAACCCAGCTTAACTTTCAGGCCCGATACCAGAATCGGCAGCTTTATGGGCGAGGATAATCTTCGAATCAAACTGCTTGTATTACAATTGCGTGGGTTTGTTCCGAAAATTTCGAGAAATTTCTAGAACGTTTACTTTGATAAAATGAAGTACAATCAAATTCAATTCACAGTCAATAGACTACGCGCCATACAGTAAACGTTAAGCAGATGCAAAAAAAAAGGGAAAATGAAGGAAGGGAAGCAAAGCACATTCCGACCATCAGCTTCTATGAAGTCTTTACTCCAATTGATATTTTGACGTTCGCTGACAAAAATCCTAAGTGAACCTGACCAAAGTGTCCACCGTTCCTCTTTCATATACTCGACGAGTCAGACTCGGTTTTCCTAGAATATTTGAAATTTGGTGGTGGGGATCTTTCCAGAATGTTCAGTTTCTCAAAAGTTTCTACAAGCTATACACTCGGTTCGCTCTTGTAATCCCAATTTATTGTATACACAGGTGGGTACCAGAAAATATGAAATTCTCTCTCTTCCCCAAACTCTAAACGGAATGTTTTAGCTAGATTCAAAATTCGTGAGCGGTACTATGAACATTGTGTGTTGACCCCTAGCGACGATTTCGTCTGTGTTTTTCTTCTTCAATTCCACCTCCATGTAAGCTAGAGGATGCGAGATTTTCAACACTCTGGCATCTATCGATAGAACGTCCCCGGCGAATGCTGGTTTCAAGTTTCTGGAACGTGGCGAAATAAAGCGATTATACCAACAAACAAATAGTCTGCACTAATTACAAAACGACATATCAACAGATAGGCAACTCACGATACATGGATGTTTGTCGATACTGCAGAATGTCCATTCCCATGCGCAAGCAAGGCGTAGCTCGCAACCACGTCCACCAACGTCGTTGTCAAACCCAGATGAAAGTGTCCAGCCGTATTGACGTGATCTTCGGTAACGTCAAGCTCGCATTTACAGACTCCGTGGCTCATTGTTATGTTCTTCAACTAGAATACAATAAAGATGTATACATACATATATTTTTTTTAATTAATGGTAACGTTTTTCATATTCGTTACGAAATATTCTTTTTTTATTATTCCTCTTCCCTTTTTCTGACATGCTATTTTCTTACTTTCTCAGTTTTCGTTTTTTTCTCTTCTTATTTTTTTCTTTTCCTTTCTTTTCTTTTCTTTTACTGCTGCTCTGTACTTTTTTCTTTTGAAATGTCAGTAATCGAACTATTATGGACAGAGATATGAATTTTTATGACGCCTAGGAGCTAAAAATCACTTTATTCGTAGTCTGCGCATGTGCACTATAGCAGAATTATCCAACCGTCGGTAAAGCAGGTACTTCAGGTACCAAATACAGGCTGTGAAACTCGGAAATCATATTTTTACTTCTGTACTGGCGGCAACAATGATTGAAAGCTCCGTCTCATCTATCGCTTCCGGCTTCTCGCTATGTGCATGACCTTGAACGCAAGCTGAGTTCGACGTACGCGCTCGGGGTGGCAAACAAAGAGACTTCCAGTAGGAGGAATCCAGCACACTGATTGGACAGCATCAAAAGACGCGAATAATCCTCCCAATTACGGCTAGCTTTTATTCTGTCCTCTCCTACTGAAAGTCTAGATTTTTCCTCACTCGTGACGCTAGTTGTATAGACGCACATAGCGCTCACTCTGTTTATTGTAATGTTTTGTTGCCCCGAGGCCCTCCACAGGCTCGGCATGATAGGCGACTTACGTAGATACATGGATACTATGTAATCCGTAAAACTCACGTGTCTTATATGTCGCTCGAACTTTGTCGTCTTACTCACGTACTTTTGTATTACTTGAACCCAGTCAATGGCACGAGCCATTTTTTTTTCTAATAATTTTCTAATAATCACTTTAATCTCCTCCGAAATTATTTCTAGACTACCAGTACTCGATTAATGACACGAGTCATGTCTATCGTAAAATCTTGTCATCGTATTTGCGATCGGAGTTGGTCACTAATAGTAGCCATGCTAATGGACAAAAAGAACTACGCTAGAACGCGCTAGAAATGTTTAGTAAAATTGTAAGCACTCGGTTACGTGATAGTGTAATACAAGATTAGAGTGTTACATTGTTGCGTGCCTGGCGATTAACACATTTCAACTTCGAGACGATCGTCATTCAATTTACTTTCCCGCCGATCGAAACTAAAGATCGTAGTATCGATACATGGAGTGTCGTCGTAGTCGTATTCACGTTGGTATCAAAGTGATTTTACGTCATAATGATGTGCCAATCAGATGTCGAATAGCACCGCACTGAAGTTGGGCGCTATGATCTGATTGGCTAGATTACCTCATCATTATGATGAAAATCACTTTTAGCCCCAACGCGAATGCGCCTCGTGAGGAAAATCACTTGGATTCCAACGCGAATACGCCTTCGGGGTCGAAGGAGATCTAAAAGTGGTCCTAGAATCCCACGTCATAGGGGGCGCTGCGAACAGCCGAGAACCGTAAAATTCCGGCGAGCGGCAAAATTTGAATATCATTTGTGACGAGCAATGTGGAATTCGAACTGCACATGTACTGAAAAGAATATTTCATTTCTTCAATATTACTCTGACCACGTAACTACGTTTTGATAAGAATTTTATGTACTCTGATAAACAGTAAAAATAACTGGCTATAATCGAATTTCACTATGCCGCTGGGAGGAGGGGATCGGATTTGGGCAACGGCCAATTCACTTCACCTTTTTTTACTGATGGCAGTCCTACAAACTTTCGACTTTGCGACCGTATCCAACAATTCTAGGGGATCACTTCCACTCTTTGGGCTGCACTCTGCAGATTGATCCAGTAGAATTTCCATTTTCATACCGTGATGTATTATATCAGTCTGGAAGCTCATTTGTCGATTCCAGCCAACTTCAGACTGTATCGTTACAAATTCACCCTGTATGTAAGCATAGAACGCAGGTAGAAACTGGGATGAATAAAATTTTGGTTTCGATGAGAAACTTTAATCTCGGATCGTACAGTTTCTCAATAAATCCGATCGATGAATAGAAAAAGTATTTTACCGCGATCTCGATTCGAAATTGCCGCGCAAAAGTCACGCAGTAATAATCAAGATGGTCGAGAGAGGTAAAAATCGCGCGCGTCGGCATCCGGGGCAACTGGCTCCGGGGGCGCAATCACCACACGGCACACCACGAAGAGACAGACAGACTGACTACAGAGTGGACGGAGCGGAACATAGTGCGGCGAACGTACTCCAAGCTCGATGTCTCGTGGTTTGTGAGTCGACGTATGCTTGTATTTTCTCTGCATATCAGCGTGTTGCCGCGCGGGGGTGATAATAAATAATAAATATCTGGCGTACAACAAACGCGGACGGTATGTCTGACAACGACGAGGCATTCGGCGAGGATCAGAAAGGCGAGATGCTGGAGGACGAGGAGATGCCGACGTTCATAAGTCTATCGAGCACTGGCAAAGACATAAGTCTTCCGTACGGCACCGAAGCGAACCTCGAACTCCTGCCGATCGACAACGCCGAACAAAACGACGCCGATCGCCCGACACCCAACGAATACGAGGCGCAAAGCACTCGCAGTCCCGAATCCGAGGAACGGGAAGAGGAACATTTCGAAAACGAGGAAGGTAGCGTCTACGTCCTTTCCTCCGGCGACGACAACGATCCATCCTCGCATTCCGACGACGAGGAAGTCGACGACGACGAGGATCTCGACGACGAGGACGACGAGGACATTGACGGTGAAATCTTTCAGATTTCTTACTATGCCGACTCTGGTGTTTATCCATTTTTTACCTTCTTTATTTCTCCTATCGAACTGAACCCCGATTATTATTTCGAAACTTTTCAACCCAATCTCATTCAATCTCATCTTACCGTTCGTCGAACCCTCAGATATGGACGAAATCGAGGCCGAAGAGGAGGAGGCCGGCGATATCGAGGATGGTCAATTACTGGGCGACTTCTCCGAGGACGAGATCGAGAAGGTCGACGTCATGTCCGACGACACGGCGCTCAGAAGAGGTCCGCCGGTCATAGTCGAGCAGAAGCGGAGTCTGTCGCTGCAGGATTTGACCGCCAGTTTCGGAACCTTGAGACACCGCACCTCCGGTAACGGAGGGAACAGGTTCGATCGGGTCCAGAGCAAAGTCAGACGTTACATACAAGATCTGAAAGAGAAGAGCCGAAGGTCGGCGGAGAATCGTCTGAGGGCTCTGGAAGACGCGAGAAGAAACGAGGAACTCGAGGCTAAAGGTGGATAGAATTTTGTCCACTGGCTTTTAGACGCTTTAACCACGTTTATTTTACAGCCCGCGAAGAAGAGGGGGAAGAAACGGAAGAGGAAGGGGTGACGGAGTATCGAGCGAAGCCACGAGGGGGGCGGAGGAGTCTGAAAAATTATGCCGAGCAGGCGTTAAAGGATCTAGAAATTAGAGAAGAGCTCAGTCAAGACGAAGACGAGCTGACGGAAGAGGAAGACGACCGCTGCCCCGTCGCTAGCGTCGAAATAAAGACTGAAAACCCTGTTAGTCAGCAGAATGAGATCCACAGGTCCAAAAAACCCCTCATGAACGGCCAGCTGGTCCACGACGGACACAGGAACCTCAAAATACCCAAGGGAATCACCGTCAACTTTACCCCCAACGGGCAGACTCAAGAGCAGAGTATTCTCGACGTCAGATCGATAGGCTACGACGAGTACATGAGAGGCAGCTCGAATTCTAGCGTAGACAAGATAACGGAGACTAAAAAGAATCTCCCTCGCGACGAGGAGGATCCGCCGAGGCCGGCAGTTGCGGAAAAAGCCTGCGAGGCGGTCCCTGATATAGAGATAAACGAGGTTCAAACCGTCGAAGAGAGTCCCATGGAGGTCGAAGAAGACCTTGAAAAAGTTGAGACTGTCTCAGCGCCGGAAACAAACGACAAAATGCCCGAGGAAGCATTGGCGGAAATAGCGATGATGCAGACTCAGCTCAACCAGAAAACGACGCAGTGCAAAGAGATCAGAGATGCCTACACGAAAACTTTGTCTGAGAATTTCGAGCTCAAACAGGAATTGGAAGACCTCAAAAAGACTCTGGCCAAATTAACGGCTAAAAAACAAACCCCGCAACTCGTCGCTGTCGCCATTCAGACCGACCCTCCGCCCCTCGAGACACAAACTTCGGTAGAACCTAAAGATCAGATCATTCAAGCCAAGGAGAATTTCGTCAATCCCAAACTCTCGACCAGCAGCATGGGCTCGGCGATTAGCACCATCGAACCATGGACAGAAAGTGTTGGAAGCTTGCCGACGTCCAACGGGTCGATCAGACCACTGCCAAATCTAACGCCACTCTCAAACGCCGAGGACAGTTTTATCGGGGTTCCAAACTCGCCGGAGAAGGTTCCGAAGCAGCCGTCGCACGCCTTTCAGACTTCTTCCAGGATAATCAAGATGCTGTCCAACTTGACGCAGAGAAAATCCAAGGGGGAGAATATGATAAGCGCGATAAACGGAGAAGAGAACCCGACGCCCGGAGTACCGTTGAATACTCCCAGGGGCTCGAACAAGAGGAAAGCCTCGGAGATGCCGGACAACGCGAACAGTCTTCAGCCCCCAAAGATTCCCCACACCGCAAGCGGCTCTCGAAGACTGCACAGGGGAAAATCCGAGTTCAAGTACCCAGGGGACTACGCGAAGGTCAACGACAACAGAAATCCAGAAACCGTAGACGAGAATCCCACGGAGGAACTGGACTCTGGAGTAAAATGCTTCACTTATCGCGACGACGAGAACAGTCTGGAGAGAAGCTTCCTTATCCAGGCCGAGGACGAAGCGAAGTACCAGGAGAGCTTGAAGGACGGAGAACGAGCGCCTCTGGGAGTCGTCAGAGAGTGCGGACCCTATTTACTCGGCAATGTCGAGGTCAGGATGACCGAGATCAACGGGACCATAAATATCTGGGGAAAAGAGGTCAGCCAGGAGTCCAACGTGGCTGAAGACGAGCCCGAGGATGCCGACGTCGAGGAGGAAAGGGTTTACGACTGGCACAAGACGCCCAACGCCAGAGGCACGGGTTGCGGTCCGATGTCTTGTTCGACTAACAAGAAGCCAAAGATACCGGCGCTGAGATTGAGCGACTCGGGGTGCTTGAAGAATTATTACTCCCCGTCGACGTCTACTCTGAACAATTTTAAAGAGCGTGAAAATATTCGGAGCACGGAGACAAACGAGGGGAATTGTCACTGCGGCAATTCTCGTAGTCACAATAAATTCAGAAGGTTTTCGAACCCGGGGGAGGAAGATCACTCCAGGCTCCTCGTACCCAAGAGTAATTGCCGCTGCAATAATCGGGAACACGATAACTGCGATTACGCCACTCCGTGCGCCAGGGTATCCAGACACTGCCACGGAGACCATGACTGCACCCCGAATTCAAGAGCGGCGGGGAAATACTCGAGAGTCGACGCCGAGCAATCGAAGACTGAAGATATATTTTGTAGGAATCAATCCCTGCGATTCAACGCAAATCATTGCGACGACGATAACGTTACTTGCCGTCACGGCGTGAGAAAGAACAGCGATCTCGAGGACGACGACGTATTCAAGAGACCATCGACTTCCAATCAGAGAGACGGATGCTGTAGAATCGATAATTGCAGATCTTGCACCCCTTCTCTCAACCAATCTACCGATCCTCTGGTTTCTCATCATCCTCACGAACCGCCAGAGGTGGAGAAACTTTTTTTATCAGCGTCTGAATTGAGAATGATAGATTTTTTATTTGTTTTATCATAATTTCGCAGACAAGACGTCGACGATCCAGCGGAAAACGAGTAAGAGGTATTCTGATGGATTTTCTGCGAGGCTGCGGGGACTGCAGACTCACCAACGGTCCAGACAACAAAGTCTCGCCCGGTCTGATACCGCAAATTCGAATCAGATCCAGCACTCCGCCTCCTACTCTGCTCAGCCAGACTAGGCAACAAACTAATTATGGATCCACGATTATTAGGTGTGTGGGAGATGAGATCTGAGATAGTATCGCTATTCGGTGATCAATTTCCACAAATATGTGGATCCGGCTCCTAACTTGGGACCCATTTTACAATAAACTAGAAAAATTATTATAGTTTTCCAGTATCACTAAGAGAATTTAAAAAATTTGATTTGATTTGAATAAAAAATAGCGAATCTTCATAATCATCATTGTTACTCGGAAACGCAAAAATTATCTAACATTTGGTGATTGACTTTATTTTATTTCTCTTTGCTTCAAGTTATGAGGAATCCGGATTAAAAAATAGTGTTACTTGATCAAATTAGGCTGAAAATTCGTAGTAAAATTAAAATGTTCAACTGCAGGATCGTGAAATTTCAGTAAAAGATGTAAATGAGTAAAACAAATTGTATATTGCACAGGTGCGCTCATACGGAATGCTGTGCGACGTGTTCCCGAAAAATTGAGATGGCTGCGGAGATTGAGACCCAGTTGGAGATATTCGGCGCAGAGATGGACAGGCTACGTTCTCGATCTCAAGCAGTACTTGGGATGTTGAATACGTTACATTCAACGGATACAAACTGAACGAAATTGGGATAATCCTGATTCGTGCTTTTAATCACCCGCTCTGTCGTTATCTTGAAAGTTTATTCATTACATAATTATTCATACACACACCACACACGTTATTTGAGTGGATCGGTTTACAGATACAAATTTTATTTAAAAAAAAAAGTACATGATAATATAGAGTACCGTACTACTTACTTGTTCCTTTTTCTGTTTTTTCTTTCTTTTTGACATTTTGACTTTTGTTTTTCAATTCAAATTTACTTTGACTACTATTTTATAAGGGGTAATATAAAATAATAAAATAAATAAATAAACAAAAAAGAAGAAAACATTCCATAAACTATTACGGTAATAACGGTGACGAAAAGGCCTGCGATTTATAGACTTTATATTACTTATTATAGAGAGCTGCGTTGATTTAAAATTCTTGTCTCTTTTCCTTTATCTTTATCATTCTCTCCAAAGGATCATAATTCTGATGTACCTAACTATTATTATAGCTGTAATTTCGATCGTTTTAAACAAACAAAAAAAAAGTAAGCTTGGTTATAAATATTGATAAATAAAGAAGAAAAAGAACGTTATTATCATAATTATAAAAAGTGTCCTTTCGTGATTATTACATAAGAAGACACCGATAACAACTTTAGATTATAAAGTACATGATTGATTTATTAAATATAATATAAATTACATACGTATCTGTATCACAAATTTTAGTGTCATACACGAGTTTTTTTTTTATTTTTCGCTCTAAATTTTAAAAGGTTTAATTCTATCATTCTTTTTTTAATACGTTTATCAATTGAATCTTTTTTTCTTTTTTTATTATCAAATTGTCCGATTTTTTGTTTTCTGTCTTTAATTTCAATTTTTTTGATCCAATTTACAATCAGTTGTAACTCGTGTGGTGCCTTTGATCACAAAAATAAAAACCAAAATAGAATTATACAAAAGAAAGAAACAAAAAAAAATACACAAAAAATTAATAGATATTTGGCTCGTTGAAATTTTGTTCGACGTCAAGAAACTTCTATCTCTGTCCCTTTACTTACTGCAATTAATATTTTCTAATAATTATTCGTGAAAATGATATCAGTTATTAATAATTGCAGTCGCAGGAGTCATATCCTTGACCACTCGGGCCCGATTCACCCCCCAATAACGGAGGCGTCTCTCCCTGACCCTGACCCTGACCGGTACCTCCGAATATATTGCTGTACGAATTCTTCAAGTAATTCACGTGTCCCTGCAGCGACCTGATGCGACCCTGAGCGTGTTCGAACGCCTCGTTCAGATTATTTATCTGCCCTTGCATCTTCTGACGAATCTGTTGATTTATTAATCATTTTATTAATAAATGTTGCAGTTTAGAAGAAAAATTCAGACGTTCTCACCTCGTCACGATCCTTTTGGGCCGCTCTAGCCGTCGCTCTGCACTGCGCCAGCTGCCTTTCCATCTCTGCAATTTGTCCCTGCATCGAACGTCTGACGGTTTCGCACCTTTCCTTAGTCCTAGCGACTTGGCGAGCGGAGTCTTCGCGTACCTGTGGAAATTCAACGATTAATCAATGTTCCCGCAGTTGATTTTATCCTTCATAATTACTTGGTCAAGCATCGCAGTCAGCTGCGTAACTTCGTGCATTTTTTCATCGATTCTCTTTTGCATCTGGGCTACGTGCTCCTCGAATCTCGCCGTCGCGTTCTTCATCCTTTCGTTCTCATTCCTCATCTCTGCGTTCCGTCTTTCCAGCTCGTCCCATCGAGCAGACATCGATGCCTTCTCGTCCTGTTTCAATTGAGAAATAATTCAGAGCTCTTAAAGGATTCCCACGACCGCATTCAAACACCGGATCACCTGTAGGGTCTGATTCTCGGCCCGCAGTATGTCCATTTGATTTTGCACCGTGCCGACTTTGTCTTTGTAGACCAAAAGCTCGCGCGATAGATCCTCGCAGTTTCTCTCAGCTAGGAGTCTCATTTGCTGAGCCTCTTGCAACTTGACTTGAGTCTGTTTCAAGATATCCGGCAAGGGTGCGAGCTCCGCTAGTTTCTCTTGGAATTGATTCTGCGAGCAAGGAAATTAGACCACATTTTCAATCGATTAAAAGATTCCATCAATTAAATTTAGTCACCTTGACGCGCCCAATTTCCAACGTCACATTTTCGTTCATGCGAGCGTTGTCCATTTCCATCAGATCCAACTGGCGACGCTGTTCCTCGACTTGTTGCTGCGCCTGATTTTTCACACAACGCAAACGTTTATTTTTCGTTCTATTTCTCGCACACAAAATCATGAACCGATCCCAGTACCTGCAAGTACTTGTTACGATAGTCTTCAAGCTGGCTGGCCTGGTCTTGAATCACAGATCGCAATTCTTCTAGCTCGTCTTGCGCCTCTCTGAACCGTTGCTTCGCTACCAACAGAGCTTGTTCTTGTTCCACCAGCTGCTCCTTGCTTCCTGTTTGATTCCACAGAGAATATTTGTGATTTTGCGAACCGGAAATTTGCAAATTCTTTCATTCTGGAGCAAAAACTGCGAAACGTTACCTAGTAGCTTGTTCTTCTCCGCCTCGCAGGCCTTCAAGCGTTCCTCCAGGTCGATCAGCTTGTTCTCCGCCCTTTCCTTATCCTCCTTTGCGTCTCGAGCTTCCTGCTTCGTCTTCTCAGACTCGGTTCTCAGTACTGATACTTCGCAGAGTTTGCTCTTGTAATCGTCTTGCAGTCTAGCGTACTGTTCTCTCAAGTCGCGGAGCTGTTGTTGCGGGCAGTTACTTGCCCCCTAAATTAATTTGTTTTCCTTGAAATTCAGATAATTCAGACAAATTGTGCAGAAAGCATATCTCGCGTTTCCTTCTTCGCACTTTTTCATCAATCGGTACAAAATGAAGACTCTCACCATAGGTGCGTTAGTACAGGGTCCGGTACAGGGTGGAGGACCTTGTTGAGGATTCATCTGCGTATTACCAAAAATACTGTTGGTTTTCGGTTTCTTTTTTATTGTATCATATCATGCCTTGGAAGATATTATAAACTAGATATTTATGATCGAGTGAATACACATGCTCACACTATACTGTACATAATTTCGGGGTGAACCGCGGACATATTTGCCATCAATTTATATGAAATAATCATATTTATACATTTTTAGCTCTGAAAGTTACGTACAGAATAATGTGATAGCATTTTTTCAATAAAAACTATCCAAACGGAGAAAAAAGTATATTCTTTTTGTTAAAATATGTTTATTTCATACAAAATTAGCGACGGTGCAGGTGGAAATCACATTTCTTTATCGTTTTACCATTTTTTCTTTCTTTCTAATCTTTATCAAAAGCAATCATCTCTACTACCACTAACATTCATCGCTCACACTTGCGAAAGATCATTACCAATAGCTTCGCTGGTCTTTGTTCAAACATCACGAAACGAGTCGCAGTACCGACTCTCGTACGATTGATCAGTAAAATAATCACAGTCTTTGACACAACGTGTTATCGACGTATAGTCATTCACGTCCAACAATTCTACCGGTACCTTGGCCAGAGACATCGCCGGGGCGAGGTTCTTCAGCTGGGGAACCTGCTGCTGCGATCCTGGAGAACAGGAGCAGGGAGCGCAGGGCCCCGTGCACTTCAGGAGCTTCCGTTGCTGCTCGAGCTGCTGTCTCTCCCGCTGAACGTTGGCCAGCTCCATCTGCATGTTGCGGACCTCCGATTCCATGCTGCCCAATTGCTGTTCCTTTACGTTGAGAGAAACGGGATGGAGATCAACGGATCATAAACTGAGAAAAGAGAGACGACACACTCACTAGCTGCTTCGTGTTGTTCCCATAGACCGCGAGCTTGTTCTCCAGCTCCGCAGGACACGCGCCTCTGGTGGGCGGGGGGACCTGGTTGGCCGCCGGACTCCTGCAGCACATGTCGATGCTTCCGGGTCCAGAGTTTCCGCAGCAAGCTCCGCCGGCCAGTCTGGGGGAACCTGCAACTTTCACGGCAAACCTGTGTGCAGAATTATACACTCTGCTAAAGAGATACGAGAAGGAAGCAGGAGCTGAAGCATTTCGTTACCATCGCTGTCTCTTACCGTTGCTGCTGTAGCCTCCGGAGACCCTCGACGCGTCGTTTACTGCGAGCGAAGAGAAAACCAGAAAATAAATGCAAAGTTTGAGACGAAAAATCGGAGAAACTCACCGCAGACTGTTCTGTTTGTCGTGGCATACGTATCTCCGCCTTCTTGTTGCAGGCAGCACTTGCAGGCGCATGAATTATCCTCGCCGAATGAGTTCTGAGTGTAGGCGCGAGCCGGTGGCGGAAGGGGAGGCGGAGGTGGCGGAGACTGACGAGGTGAACAAATCCTCTGATTCAGACAAGCAAGTTGTCTACTCAATTCGGAATTCTCTTTGACTACTATTCTCATCTCAGCCTGCAGTCCGCACACCTTTCGCTGCAGGCTGTCCACCGCGTTGTCCTTCTCCAACAAAGCCTCCTCCAACTTATACCTGATCGAATATCAAACCATCGCGACTTTAAATTCTGTTTCTTAGGAAAATTTAGACGATTATACCTATTTAAAATCAATCGGTCTCCATGAGTGACAAAAGTCTAACACGTATCACCGTTTCTTTTTTTTTTATACATGACTATCTTTTGCTTTTTGCTCATTTTTTTTTCCATTTTCTACGATTTTTTTTGCAACAATCGGCAAAGCCTACGTGCATAAAGTTAAAATCGCATCTTCACCTGCCGCCCTCAAGCTGAGCATTTTCTTTGACCAGTTTCTCCTGCATATTAAGAGAGTCGCTCAACTTTCCGGTCAGATTTTCGAAGCATTTCTTCTTCCCCTTTCTCTCGCTGTCTCCTACCACTATCTTCGGTATGTTGTCCTCGGTGTTACCGCAAACGATCACTCTCGGTAGCCTGCAAGTTCATCGAGGCGTTACAAACAGAAGTAGAGAACTCTACTATAGAGAACTTCTTACTTATCCTCCGGATATTCCATCTGAGGGACATCGAACTGCTCCGTCTCGACCTTTTCCTTCATCTTCTCGTTCGGCTTCTCCTAAACATCAATAGACGCGAATGCGTGAGCATATAATCGTCAATTTCACGAGTCTGTTGAAGAGTACCGAGGCACGTTTTCCATGGGGGTACGGAAGCATCCCGAACATCTTGGCGAACGTTTGACTAGACGGATCGGACAGGCCCAATAATCGCTGCAGTTTCCTTGTGATTTTTTCAAACTCTCCCAACTTGGCCATCACGCTCTCCTGCTTCTCCTTGATCTTCAGGGTGTCTTCTTGCGTCAGGTCTTCTTTCTGGAGTGAAACAAAGATGGAAAATAACGTTTTCAGATCCCATTTGGTCGCTGAGCATCGTCGAATTACGTTCGTAAGCTCCGTCAGCTCCTTCTTCAGCTGTTCTATCTCTGCGGCTATAGCCGTACACCGCTGATCAGCCTCTTTCATCTCCTTCATCACCGCAGTGTCCGTCAGAGGTAAAGAACTCATCGTAGACTCTCTGTGACCCCCAGGCTTGATCGGAACTCCTGAAAACGAGTCACGAAAGGGAGTTACGAGGCGACCTGAAGTCGATTCAATCGCTTTTTCACCTCCGCCAAGCCCAGAAGGCATGCGATACGGAGGAGGTCCGTTCCCAGCACTTCCTTTCCCCCCGTCGCCAGTGGTTCCTTCATTCTGAGTCGCGGCTTCTCCTTCGTCCTGGTTCTCCATTCCTTCGTCTCCGGTCTCTCCTTCACTCGGAGCCCCGTTTTCTCCCTCGTCGGCCATCGCGCTGTCATAAAAACAAGAAATATTCAATGTATCGATGATTTCATAGCGAATGGGAGCTCCGCACCTCAGAGACACCGAAGGCTCGTGGGAATCCTGGGTGACGGTGAGATTCTCTTCTACAATTTCTTCCAGAAGATATTCAAAGTCCTTTGAATCCCCGGCTTCGAGATCCTGCAAGATATTTGAACCGGAGGTCGATTAGTGCTCAACGAATAGTTTTCTCGTTAAATATACCTGCGCAAGAATCACATGAGACTCTAAGCTCTTCTCGCAAGAGTAAAATGAAAGATTCTCCGAAAGCCTCGGGCTCTTTGATCTGGGGGTAGAATCCGGGCTGTCTCCTCGTTCCGGATAGTTCTGTGCTCTGATGTTGATCTCCTGTAATCTCAGAGGTTTCTTGACGTCGAACAAAGACTCCAACGAGCCAAATAGTTCCTTGCTTAGTTCGGCATCATCCTTCGATTCGCTGCTCCTTGTCTGTTGTAATTTTGACGCATTTCTCTGTATCCGACGCTTCTTTAGGTCGTGGAAACTCTTGCTTTTTCCACCTGCTCCTGAATTATCTACTGTTCTAGAATTGCCGGATGAGCCACTCGCTAAGCTCCTCGGCGACGATCGGGTCTGACTCCACGTACACGGCCTTCGTTTCTGTTGAAAACAAGGAAACAGAAACATTTAGTTAGCTTGTTAAAACGTTTTTTAATCTATGTAACATTGAAATATTCTCATTACTCGTTATTTTACCTTCATGTTTTTACCTTCGAAACAACACTGTCCTCAACTTCGATAAAGATTCGTCAAGGAAGGTGTTGGTTTGAAATTGCGATGGGCAATTTTAGGTGCTTTTTGAATAATAAGCTTTTTGAGGTGTTCAACAAGTTCCAAATTCTGTGGGAAACAAATATTATAAACTGCATTACAGAGTTTTCACGATATTGAATTCACATCTTCTCGCGAATTGGAGTATATTAATTATTTATTCTTTTACCTAAAAAAATGTCCAATTTCTCGAAAGGCAGAAACATAAAATGAGTCTTGTTTTTGTTTCAAAATTTTGTTTCCTAATTTTTTTTCTCTCGTCAATCCAACAACAATATGAATAAATAAAAAATAGAGAAACGAGAAATTATTCAAAACATTTCAATTAAAAACCAGGAAACGAGACCTAGAATTAAATAAAAAATCTCATATCATTCACGATGCTGATTTTATTCTTCTGTGGATCCACAGAGACTCTGAAAAATGGGATATTTAAATTATCGAGATTTGGAGTCATAACGTCGATCGGTGATTCAAATTTTGAATATTCAAATCTCGCGGCGTCAGCAGCGCCACTCTGGGATCAGCGGTGATCGTCGAAAGCGCGTATCACACACAGACGGAGCGCACTCGCACGTTTGCACAGAGAGATGAAGCCGCCATAGCCCCAAAAAGAGTTGATAAAGACTCGGGTGAGTTTTTTTGTTTTTTTTTTCTTTCAAAATTACTAATAACCGATATTTCCAATGAAATCGTTATCACCAACGCATACAACTATATGCAACGACCTTTAATCATTTACAAACAATCGTCGCGATCCTTTACGCCTGTTACCCCCCCTCCCTCGCCCCTCCAACTATTTATAATTTCACATTTTATATTTCGCAGTTTCTGACAGATCGAATTATTATGCACTTTTATTGTCTCGCATCAATATTCAGTGGATAAAATAGCTTTGAAAATAACCAAGATCCTAGGGTTATGATAATTTCGGAACGTCCTAAACCGAGGTTAAACCAACTAATTAACGTCTGATCAAATTCCCTTGGTTGACACACTCGGTTTCTATTTACTCGTCGATCGTCGTCGATACACTCGAGGCGAGAGTCTGCTGGGAGTCGTCGGTAATTTAGCTCCTACATGTTATTCAGATGGTCGTGTGTCGTATGATGGCTGACAGATGGCTGTGGGAGAAGCTGAAGTGCGAACCGGAAGACTGACTCGCTTTCTTCACCTCCGATAAAATACCGGCCGTACCCCACTTCCCCAGATCCATGCGCCTTTGTCGATCGTAGAATTATACACAACGTATATCGCATCAAGAAAATGGGATCCGGCGGGAAAGGCGTCACCGAACTCTTTGATCTACTCGAGTCCAACAAACTCGGGGCCGTCGAGGAGATGAAGAAAGTTTTTCACAATCATTTCCTGTCTAGTAAATATACACATACCTGATTCTCTCGTTACTCGGACGATTGTAAAGTTCCTCGGCTAATCGAATAACAATTTTTGCTCCCTCAGCAAAAGATAACTGGCTCGTGAATGGACTCTTTGACTATTACCTCTCCACAAATTCTCTACGAGCCGTCGAGGTCTTGGTAGGGGTTCGGGAACCTCACGACAAACATCTTCTGGACCGTCTGGCCGAGGCGTTGACCAAACACGGGGGAAACGGCCAGAGCCAACGCGTCCAGGCGCTGACGCTACTCGGTCACGTCGTCAGACGACATCCCACGTGGCTTTACAAGCTCCCGAATCACACCCTGTTCGAAAGATTACTCAAGCTTCTCAAGGTCAGATTTTGGGACGCGGAACCGTTTCCAGAGGCTCGTAACGCAAGATTTCTTCCTACAGGTGGACGGAGAGATCCTGGCACTCATGAGCGCCCTGCTCCTGCTCGTTACTCTGATCCCGATGCTGCCGGTATACCTAAATCCATTCCTCAACGATATCTTTGAAGTCTTTGCTAGACTCGCTTCGTACCATCATCAACAATCAAGTTCTTTGGCTTCTCTGGCCACTTCGGCTTCATCTTCCGCTGACCAGGAGAGAGAAAGACTATATCTTCTACATCTACAGGTGAAACTATTCACCGCTATCTCACAAGACTCTGATCATTAACGGTGTGAAAAATTCCAGGTCGGGTTGGACAGTTTGTTTCACAGACTATACGCGATGTATCCGTGCAACTTTGTCTCTTTCTTGAGGCTCAATTACACCCAGCGTGATTTATTGGCTACATTTTCCCACACTGTTAGACCGATGCTAGATTCTGTCAGGATGCATCCTCTGCTCGTTACCGCGTCCAAAGAAATGGAGATTTCGGCGAGCAGGTAATCATCCAATCTGCCTCAATTTACCCCCTTCAATCGCTGATTTATCACTCTACCTGGATTCTAGATGGAAAAAAATGGAGCACCACGACGTAGTCGCCGAATGCGGTCGATTCGCGCTCGACAGATCTAGAGAAGATGTGCCAATCAGTACTGTGCATCAAACACGGCCTGCGTTAACTTCCATAGGTACTTGTCGAAGAAATGATTCGATTCGAATAAAAAGTAACGAAATAAGAGTTTTGCCGAATGCTTACTGGAAAAAAACGTGCAAAACATCATTTCGGTACTTTTTTGTTCAGAATTTTGAACTTGATTCATCAAATCTTACTTCGATTCGCAGAATCTACCACTCACTCCCACGGACTGATGATAGGCAGTGGTGGAAATTCTGGGATAAAAACACTCGACGACGAGCCGTTCTGGTCTCCCAGCATGGCCATGCCTCCCAACAGCCCTCCGCCTCACGAGAATCGATCCACACCTTCGACGCCAAATAATATTAGAATCGGAGCGTCGCCGCCTGAGGCAGCCGTCGAAGCTACACCCGAGACGACTCCGGTCAAGGTATAACGACGAATTCTTGAAGATTTATAGCGTTTTTTATGATGATTCTGTGTTTCTAGGATCTGCGGCAGCTACCGGCTCGTCTGGCTCCCACGGGTTCAGCCGCAGTGAGGGCGTTGGGTTCTTTTGGCAACGGGATATCGGGCGAATCGCGTCCGTCTACTCCTACGACGATTAATTTATCCGCAGCGGCGAGATTGAGCAGTCCGGGCGAGACTGTAGAGAGTTATTCAAACAATAGGAACTCGCACGCTATTTTATCACAAAAAATCAACAAATTGTTCGCCGAGAGACAAACGAGTCAGCTTGGATATTCTCAGAGTTCTTCAATGCCTCAGGATTTTGAAGCGATTAACGATAATCTCAAAGATCTCGACGTGTATTTGAGGCAGAATGGGAGCAGCGATCCTTGGCAAGACGATCATGAGGTTCGATAATCAATCGTCGCGTCCCAGTCTACGAAATAATTTTACTAAGATGATCGATTTAATTGAAGTTCGTTTTGTCAATAGATTCTCGAGATTGCCGGGGATTCGCAGAAAGATATTAACCGAGGTACCGGAAGCACCGTATCAATTACAGAAGATAAAGAACTCAATTGTTCATTTTCGAAAAGCGCTTTGGCAGATTTATCGAGAAAAGTTCACCGTCTTCGTTTTTACTCTCAGTGCCAGGCGCCGCAATCTCTACAAATTTCACACAACTCGATCAAGGTAGTCTCTGAAATTCTCCCTTTACGCTTTCAAACGACTGAAATAAATCTTATATCTAGGTGCGGAGGTCGGACTCGTGTCCTGAAATGAAGACGAGAAACGACGATATAGTGGGTATTGGAAAAGCTATGGGCGAAGACGGGAATAAGAGAAGCACCGAAGAGGCCAGTACCCAAACGCAGGATCTAGTTCCCTACGAACACCTTTTACTCGGGATTATTTCAAGCGGAATACCCGGGTCGGATCATCCCACCAAATCGAGCTCAGAATCTTGTCTCTCTCCGGACTACATGCTGGAGCGTTACATCCAGGCCTGCGCCAGGATGAACCATCACGGCGATCACAGCAAACCGAGTCAGTCCCCGATTCTTTAAGGGGATCACCACATTCTCCATACTCAAAAAATCATTAATATCTTATCCAAAGTTCATTACACAAACAAAAATCTCTTGTCGCAAGGTTTCAGGCACACGGTTGATCCGATTATGTCCCTCGACGTCTCATTTTCTTCGGAGGGCAATCCTTCGTCGTGTGAATGAGGGAAATTAAAGAAAAAAATTTTTGGACCAAGTTATCGGCAAAAGAGTGACTAGATTGTCGCTAAATTTCGATAACTGACCATAATTTATCACAGGATTTTTTTTTCTCGGTTTCCCTTATTCACATGATGAAGAATTGCTCTCCGAAGAAAATAAGACGTCGTAAGACATAATCGAATCAATCGTGTGTCTGAAACCTTACAAGAGATTTTTTAAAAGTCCATTTTTCGATGTGTAATGAACTTTGGATAAGATATTGATGATTTTTGGAGTATGGATGTGTACTGGTTCCCTCAATCTTTCGACTCTTGGTCACATCTAATTAAACATTGTTAATCGATATTCACAGCAACTGGAGTGGCTAAACACAAGCAGCAACAGAGACCGAAGAAGAGGGGACCCGAGGACGAGGCGTCGATCGACCTGGTCGACGACGACGGCGTCGACCACGTAATCCACGTGAATCTCGACAGTGGAAATCACCTTTTGCAGCTAACTCAGATGCAGCTGCAGTTCGAAAGGCAACGGAGGGAGGTGCACGCCGAAAGAAATCGAAGACTGCTAGGAAAGTTGAGAGACTCGCAGGCTCTGGAGGAGCACAACTCTGCCCTGGTGATTGTCCACTCATCGCTGTATCTCCGTTCCTGATTTTACAAGAGTCTCTAAACATCGAATTTATTCTTTATTCGCAGCGAGATCGCCTCAGGTTTATCGAGAATGAGGCTGAGGGGCTAAGAGCGGAACTGGAACGCACGAAGAAAGAAGCTCGACAGGCGGAGAAGAGACACACGGAAACCCACGGCTATCTGCAGTTACAGTGTGCGGAGGAGCAGCAGCGATCTCGAGAGCTGGACAGACTGACCGAAGTCCTTAAACTCGAGTTGGAAGAGGACCGAGCGAAGGTGGCTCAAGGATTACGGGAAATTCGTGCCGCAGAAGCTGCGCTTTTCGACGCCGCTCACCAGCTAAAAGGCGCGCTGAAAGCTGCTAATCGAGGAAAATTGTTAAAATGCGCCTACGACACGTTGCAAAAACGATTCTTGCTGCTCGGAGAGGTACTCGCATCACATGCGAGCGTCGATTCTCATTTACTCATCTTCCCTTGATCGTTTCAGGTCCAGTTGAAACTCCAAGAGAGAACCGTCGGCCCGACTCCAATGGCGAGGCAGGAGGCTGCGCAGATACAGAGATCCTACGCGGAAGAGTTGTGCAGTAAGGAATTCTTTCAGATCCACATCAAGAAGATCTCGCAACTGATTCAAATCTATTCCTTCCAGGTTTGCGGCGTCAACTCGAGAGCAGAACTTCCACGGTCGAGGCGTTGAGGGCGCGACTGATGGAGCACGAGAGCGGAGAGGCGCAGAGAGAGAGTTTGTTAGCGGAGCAGCACCAGCTTCTACAGGAAGCGAAAGAGCGGCACGAAGCGGAACTCGAGGCCTTAGAATCGAAGTACAAAGCGCAGAGGGCGATAAATCTACATCTGGAAGAGCGTGTCCTGGAGCTTCTCGGTACTCTGGAGGATAAATGCTCCTCCAATAATACTTGCACCACGAATACAGTATCTTCGGCTTCTCCCAAGGAAAGATCTCCGCCTTTGTCTGTTAGTCTCGCTTCCAGCGAGGGAAGCCTCGCCTTCATTCACTCCGGGGGAGGCACCGGCATCATGATGAGCGATTGCTGCGACCCTGCGGGGGAAATTACAAATCTTCAGGCCATCGTTGACCCCGGACCGAGTCCGTCGCACTCTGGTCAAACTCAGCAGGACGAGCAGCAGCAGGGAGAAACCTGATATCGTTGAGACGTTCGAAAAGGGGGTAGATGTGTGATAGAATATGACGAAGCGTTCGAAAATCTAAAAGGATATCTTTTTATAGCTTGTATAACAATTTAATCATGATTCATGAAAACAGTTATAAAATTGAATAAAACAAAAATATTTTTTTAAAAATTATAAACTACGTTAGAAATATATACGATATATAATATACATTATGATAATTTTTAGTCGATATTTTATAGGGTATAAATCATGTAACTATGAAACTGAAACTAACGATTAAAACTAAATCAATCTTGGCGCATATAGGGATTAGATAGGCTTAAATGTTATTGTGTATCGGTAATGATAAGATATGTATGAGCACAGAATTTAAGAACCTAATATAGCATCAGCGTAACGTGAACATTGTTATATTGATAAGAAAATCATGTGAAACCTCTCGTACACACGATCAACTTGATCCATCTCCTCTATACAATTATACGAAATAAAGGGATAATGACGTCACGTAAATTGTGAATTCGCCTTGTGATTTTCTTTTTTTCTGTAAAGAGACAAAAACAAAGTAACAAATATTGAAGTATCAAAATTACAACGGTGATGATGATTTTTAAAACTTTGACTGCAGGACCAGCTACGCAAAGCGTAACTTGAACGCAATGGAAAATATTTGGAAATCAGATTGACTGGGGGAAAAAAAACGAATATTATACGATACATAATATATATATACCTATATTCAAGCAGCGAATTGTGAATGAATATAATGATATAATGACGAATAAGAAGAAGGCCGCAGCGTCGCACACAGTCGAGGAGAAAGACCCCGAAGCACAAGCAGAGTGTACCGTCTCCGAATTCCTCTGGACCACCGCATTCATCTGGAAAGTTTGATTAATTTTTACAGTCTAGTTTTCCCAAATTGATGATCATCGATCTTTTTCGAAATCGATCGATATTCCGTCTATTTTACCGAAATGAAATTCTCTGGGTCAATCGCTCGAGTTGAGTGTCCTGAAGTACTCTTTGATCTCGTCGATCGGCCTGAACCCGCACAGCGCCCTTGAAAGGCGTCGGGGCTGTCACCAGCTCCCGCTAATTGTGGTTCGGGTCCTTGTAGACATCTGACGGTTTCCGATGCGGCTGCTCCGCGTTCTCCTACACAAAACAAAACAAGAAGAAATGTAATAAATGGAGACGAACGGCATAAAAATGATTCTTTTCAATTCACCCCGTCGGACCTGAATGGACAGTGCCTTGCGTACCGACGAGACTTTATCATATCACGTTTTTCAATAGGGCTGGTTCTGGTTCGCTTTGATTCGATTGAAACCATTCCAATAACAACTGTGTAATTCGTAATTTGTACGACGTGCCACCCTTTGGTCGGAATGGGGGTTGAGGAACTTTGAAGCCCAGTACTCGCCCTCACTCCGCCGGTAGGCCGATACCAGTTTCTGGGGAAAATTACACAGAGTTGTTGAATACATTATTACGACGGCGTAAGATAAAGTCTCTATAATTAAATAACATTAAAAACGAAAAGGTTCTTATTGTCGAATTCAGTCTCTGAATAAAAAGAAATGAAATATTTTGTGACAACGATTAATATTCTCTTGATACAAAAAAAAAACACCCTGCCAACTTTTCCTTATCTATTCGTAAAACTACTCGAAAAGGTAATTCAACGATTATTCCTTTATCTCTGGGATCAGGCGATTATAACATATCCCTCTCTTGACGCTATCTAATTCGATTGAATTATTGACTCTATATAATCTCAGCTATCTTGCAATCTAGAAAATTTCTCGAGTCAAATTGCCTTGTAATTAGTTTCTAAAAAAAAGAAAGAGGGTTTAAATAAAATAGAGGCTCTAAAGACAGAGTATAAAAGTAAAGAAATATTATTATTAAATAATACTGAAACCGTTTGCTTTCACTTCTACATAAAATTCATTGTGAATATACATACATACATTATTATTAAAATAAAAAAATATATAGTTCAACAAAACTAAGCTTTGAATATTATAATAATATCTCAGCCATATCGCAGTTGCATTTCAATCTAGTGCACACACAGACACAGACGTATAGAAAACATCTGTGATAACATCTTTACCGAAGATTGTTACAAAGTTTTATTGTACCATCCAATAAAGATGGAACTCTGTACCAGATAAGATAGTAACTCGATAGCGTTCACAACGCTTCTAGACTTCTTCTATACCTTCATTTAGTCGTTGAATGACTCTGCTCAGGTAAGTTGTATGCACATAATACTTATCTTTAAGTATACAAAATCCTATGGTACAAATGCGTCTAAATTCTCACTCTTTTGAGAACCTATTTTGGAGTGTATTTTAAATTGTTTTTGCTTATTTGTTCAATAGGTGTGCAGTTCCTGGCTCGTCGTCATGTAGATCGCATCCTCCGGGGCTGCGTAAGAGGCAAGATCTGGAAAAATAAGGAGGATCAAAAACTGGAACAGAATTTCACCTACTTTGATACCACAAAGCTTGTTTAATCAATAAATTGAATTTGAATCGATTACTTTTTAAGTACTTCTGTGACCATGATAGTTCCTAGAAATTCCCCTAATCTTTTATAATCCATTTTTTTTTTTCATATGCTACGTCACCCTAGGATGATAGTACCCAAAATCCCTTACGAGTCTGTCTTCAGAATAGTGGGAATGTTAGTTTTTTGGATCTCATCTTTCACACGGGGTTAAAATAATTGTACATGCTTTAAAATAGAGTCCGATGGCTATTATTTATTGTTATTTAAACCTCGATGAACTTTATCTACCCATCGTTCCCATTTTTTTTTTCACTACTCACGTTGATGACCGTGATGAATGGGATTGGACTTTGATCTCATTAACAAGAGCTGTATCAGCCAGTGAATGGAGAGCCAGACTAACGCGCCTACGGAAAATACTCGGAACGTTATTACTCCTCCGTAGGCAGTCATTAACGCGCCGCAAATAAAACTACCCAGCGCCACACCTGTGGATCCAATACAAATAAAGATTAATCGTCTGTAAAAGAATGAAAAATCCAAGGAACAAGTCTCAAGATCCCCTGTCTACCTATCCCTTCGAACACGGCACCGACCAGTCCCTGTATCGTGGCCTTGGTTCCCGACGGAGACACCTTGTCCCCGTAGGCGACCATCGTTGGCCAGCAAAGGCCTAGCGAGGGACCGTGCAATATTTCCAAAGGCAGGAACAGCCAGACGTTGCTCGTCAGACTGTACGCCATGAATCTGTGGAAGATCAGGAAACCGGATCGTAGATTAGCCAGAGTCTTCTATTTCAGGCTCTGGTCTAGTACCTAATAGAGTATACTAGGAGCACCACACTCATGACATTGACGTGTCCGAGCTTCCGCAGGATAGCACCGGACAGAAAATTGAAAGGCATCTCGCCCGCGAAGCATTGGACCCCGGTCAGCAGCCCCTGGACCGTTTTTATCCAGTCCACTTGGTCATCCCGCGCCAGTTCCTCCGTGTACCAGAACAGGAAGTTCCAAACTACTCCTGTGCACATTCCAGCGCCTATGCACCACCAGATGAAAGCCATGACTCGTCGCTCCTTTGCGACCTCCAGCAGCTCCCATATGACGGAGGGTTCGCGGTCTCTCTGGTCCGTCTGAAACGTACGGAGTGTTGTTTAGTTATAGAGTGCTTGTTTGGGCCGGGTTTCAGCACCTTTTTCAGCGTCGAAGAAACCAGCATGTCGAAGGCCATCGCGATGAGCATCAGATAGAAAACGAAGGTGTAGTCCTTCTGCGATTTACCAACGCTCGCCAAATCTACGATGTACCCGGCGCTGATACCGAATATACCGAAACCTATGCTTCCCCACATCTTCTGCTTTCCGTATCTCTTCCCGTTGTCCTCGCCCAGTAGACCGATGCATATCGCGTCTCCTATGCTCACGACTACGGCCATTCCGATCCAGCTGACGATCGCGAGCCATAGGAAGATGTGAAACTGGTACGTCGATTCTTCCAGACTCTTAACAGACGCTCCGAGCACTCGGCTCAGGCTCAATGCGTTCGAGCATGAAGCTACGCAGGTTTGTCTCACCTTGGAGAGACACAGGGGCGAGTGCGGAACGTTGTCTGAAAACGTGGCGTTCCTGACGCGAATCAGGGCCTCGTTGTTCAGCTGTGAAGAAAACAAGTTTTATCATTCACGTCCTGCGAAGAAACCTCGGCGGCTTTAGGCTTACGGACCTGTTCAAACGTAGTCACGTCAAGCCCGGCAACGAAGTTTATTCTCTCGCTCAGTTTATCGGTCGTGTTCACCAGACTGCAGTACCGTACCGCGTTCCAGTGGCACAATTCCGTGTAGAACTCGTTAGAAGCTTCGCAGGAGACCTGAAAGCGGCGGCGTGACTAAAACTTGCAGGAATTTGAAGAGAAACGATTCCACTTACGTCGCAGTAGGTTCCAGTCTGCGTCGTATAGTTAGAAATCCGGGTCTGGACTCCGTCGGGCATAGTGATCTCCAGGAAAACGTCGTTGCTGAGGCAGGTGAGAACGACCTCCGCCGAGGTCTCTATGTCGGGTATAAAATTGATGCCAAAAAATGCGATCGCCAAAACGGCTTGAAACGCGATAAAGAACGTCTTGTGCAGTTTGAACTTGTCCGCGAGGGCGCCGAACAGCGGCTTCGCAACCAGACCCGATATCGGGAGTATCGTGTATATCGAGCCTACGAGAATGCCCGAGAATCCCAACTGCTTCGCGATCGTCGGTAGAAACGATACCATAGGCGCGGTGGCTGAGGGGGAAGGAAACGATTTTTCAAACGAATAAATAGATAAATAAAAACTACGTACCCGCATTGTATAAAAAGTAGTGTCCCTTTATCGGCAGTAAATCCTTGTTGACTTGGTCAATCATTTCGGCGTCGATCGTCGTTCGTTGGGATCGTCATACACGCGAGGCTTGCGTAACCCCGACCTGTCGGGATTATAACATGTTATTATATTATAAACCGTTCTTTCAGGTTAGAATAAAAACGGTAATATCCACCTCACAGACCTTGGATTCCTGAATGTATTGAACTGTCTACGACTTCGTGAATACGATATTTGCACTGTCATCAAGTATCAAAAATTAATTACGCCAGGTTAGCGAAAGCGGAGATAGCAGAAAAAATAAAACAGAATTATTTATTCCGACGAATGTAGACGATCGATCCGCGCGACGGGCTACTAAATTGTAATAAGAGTTAAGACTAGTTTTTAAATCGTTTCAATTTATCGAAGTAGCTGCCGAAACAATTGACTATAATAATTAAAATCATTCGAGATCTGTGACGTAATAACACATTTTTTTTCTCTCTCTGTTTTCTTTCTTTTATCGATGAGATATGATGCATCGATGAACCCAACATGTGCAGACGATACAACAAAAAAGACACAAAAAAAAATATACTATACTATTACGATTTTTCTCTTACCTAATTATATATAATTTATAACAATCTTATAATATAGATGAGGATATAATTTTATGTTTGGTCAGATGGATCAATACATCGGATACTGTTAAGATTATTGTCATATCCGATTTATGATAAGAAAACAAGCAGACGATATAAATTTCTGCAATTCTTGTACCTGTGAGTACAAAAATCACAAATAGACAAACAAACTACTTGAAAAAAAGAGCTTTCTGCCTCAATTCTCTTATTTTTTTCAGTAAATTTAAACGCTGAATTAATTTCATTCTTCTGAAACATAATCATTTCACTTTTTTTTAGAATAATAATAATAATAATAATAATAATAAAAAGGTTTTAGTTTCGAATGAAAAATCGTCGATAACTTCGACGTCTGTGATACCGATCGTCGGTAAAGAAGTGAGCTCAATCGGTAACACGCGAGATCTGTAGAGAATTAAGGGAGGTGTCGATTTTTACCGATACCGATAGATATCTCCGAATATCTCAGCCGACGGAACTGAATACAAAAAATAGTATATCAAAATTTTTCATCACAAACGCACGTAAAGTCCGATTACAGGCAACGCTTGCGTGCGTGAAATCGAACTTTACGCACGGCGTGCGGAAAAAATAAAGAATAGATTCTTAGCAGAATTCTACATGCAATTCCGAAATAATTAGATGCAAAAATATTTCAGTTTCACGCTAAAAATTAATAAATGGCATGAAATCTACGGAATGGCCTTCATGATTTCGTACAGTGATACAAAAAAATTAAGTTCTGGACCCGAGGTTTTCGCGTACTTTTAAATTAGCTTTCGGAACACCCAGTTGAGTAATAATAGCGTAGATATCGGACAATAAAATTTTTACAAAATTTTTAAGGCTGATATCACGCAACAATAACGACGAAATCCTTGTTCCTAATTAAAAATGGTAATGGCCGCGTTCATTTTAGTGAGAAACAAAGATTTTGTTGTTATTGTTGCGTGGAACAAAGATATTTTGCGGAAAGAATTTCACTGTTACGCTTAGGCTCTGATATCAGTGGAAATAAGTGACGCGGCTGCTCGGTTGGTAAAGATTGACTATAACACGCTCTTAAGTACGCGTTGTGTTGTTTCCTCTGTTTACCGTCAGATGCCGCGTCGAAAAACGTTTGAAATTAGTGCTGACATCTGGAGTATAACCTAGAATGAGACGCGTCCGTGGATAGCGTGTTAGCTGCCATAATATCAATCAAAGAGCGGGATTTATACAGCAATAATTTTTAGCTAGATTTTTAGTTGATAAAAAAGAGGTGAAATACCGCACACCGGTGTTTATTGGATACCTGCGAATATCACGAGGTCCTGTTTATCGAGTTTAATAACCTCATTGTTACAATAATAACACGCTAAAGATGTCCGACGAGAAAAAGGTACGTGCGATGAATATCTTGGGACACCTAAAAACGATTATCATAACCTCAAATTCGGCTTTATGCGTAACGTTACCTTGTTTCATTCGGCATGTTCATTATTTAAACCGGACGAGACCCTGACACGGAAGGTTTCAAACGATTTTCAAACAATTTTTCATTACAGGATGCCAATAAGACCGAATCCGAGCACATAAATCTCAAAGTATTGGGACAAGACAGTGCGGTAGTACAGTTCAAAATCAAGAAACATACACCGTTGCGGAAGCTGATGAACGCGTACTGCGATCGTGTGGTGAGAAAAAAATTCAATCCCCCTATAATTCGATACCTAACCTCCAAATGTGAAGAAAAAATGCACAATTTTTTTTTTTTTTCGGGTCTCGTGACGAATTTTCAATCCCAAAATTCAAACTATTCTTGTTTCTTGTTTATATACGTCATTCTATATTCCCAGGGCCTCGCAATAGCGGCGGTAAGATTCAGATTCGACGGTCAACCGATAAACGAGTTCGATACGCCGACGTCTTTAGAAATGGAGGAAGGAGACACCATAGAAGTTTACCAGCAGCAAACGGGTGGCTGGTGTTGATTCAGCGACGCTAATATAAGCTACTTTAAGATTATACGTTTCTTTTTTTATTTTTATTTTTTTTTTCATCGAGAAATGGATCTACGGATATCAGATTTTTCATTTTGCAGTGGCGGCGGGCTTGATTATGTATCGTCACATCACACATGATTATATTAGAACGTTTTTTAAGCCATTAAAGAACGATAATATCGTATCGATCGAACGCCACGTATATAATTATTTAATGATTAAACAGGATTAAGAAAAGAGATTAAAAAATGAGGAGAATAAGTAAACATTACACAGTTGGAATAATATGGAATTTTAAAAAAAGCAGAATATAAGTAAAAACTGAAAGAAATATGGATAAAATTAATTGGAAAAAAGAGGGAATAATAACTTGTCAGGATTTTGATGATGAATTTCATTCGCGTATTCAACCTATAAAGAAGAAAAAAAAGATCAATGATAGAAGAAATTTATCGATTTATTAATGAGAGAAGATAAAAGTAATACAGTTTCATTTTTCGGTTTCATTTCCTCGGCTTAGGTCAGCCAATAATCTCATGACCTATAAATTTCCGTACGCGAACGGTATACTTCTTGAGATTTGTAGAAAAAATTTTGAAATATTAATTTAAAAAGTAACACAGAGACGATTTTTCGTCAAGTTTAAACGATAATAAATGTATGTAAATTCTATGATGTAATAACAGTTCATGTTTGACTTAATAAATTCCAATTTTTTTACACAATTTTTTATGTAATATTGTAACATTGTTTCAATTATTATTCTTAAAAATTAATAATTAATATACTTTATTCTCCAGGAATTATTAAAATCGTATAAATCGAGTTTTCAAAACTCCAAGACCGAATATTATTTGTCTATTGACAAAAAATGTTTAAATCCTTCGACATTTTTTTATTGAGAAAAGTAATTTTTCGGACTTGGAAAAAATTCAAACGACGGTTTAGAGTTTTTTTTTATAGAGGAAACATCCCCAGCGATTTTTTTGTCTTCCTCACGCGGAAATCTTGATCAATGGAAATAGGAGCAAAATTTGTCTAAATTATGAATGAAAAAGTATTCTCAAAAATCATTTATTAGATACTTGAATAACCGGTAATTAGGCCGAATTTGATCAGGAAAAGCCAGGAATTGTGTTTTTTTACTACCACGAAGAGACACAATAAGAGTGGAATTGTAAACGTTTATTTATCTATCGAGTACCGGAAATATCGCTGCACGCGAGGGAAAATAAATTCCATGTACGTATCTTCGAGACACACTATCACGAAGACAGAGTTTAATTTTTCAGGTAGCAGTTTCATATTTGTTGCAATACCTACCATTCAATAATCGATCAAACTCGTTGATAAAAGTAGATATTGATATGTATGTATATGGATGTACGGATATCTTATCGTATGAGATCTGCCTCAACAAGCCTCGCCTTACATCGCGTCGATTCAACAGTCTCGTCTCTTAATCAGACCGAAGAGACTCCCTGTTCATAATTGTTTAATATTGTTGTCAAATACGCAAAACCCGTTTATTGTGAATTTATCATCAACATCCCATTCAGGATGGGCTTGTGTGGCTTATCGTCCAAGTCGACCGCGATCATCGCCGGACTTTTCACACTGGTAATTATATCAGTCATTTTATTTTTATTTTGTTCTGTTGTCTTTGATTTTCCAAGTAGTAAAGTTGTAAAAAAGTAATCGTATTAATGACGATATGCTTGAATTTGTTTTTGATAATTGAAATAACGCAGTTTCCAAAAATTGCTAAAATTGTGATAATTATTAACGATTTTTAATTCTATTTCTCATTAAATTCTTCGTTCAGATATACGTACATAAATATTCATGACTCATGTCAGAATTATCTTTAACTTGATTATTCATTATCGGGTATTAATTTTGCAACGAAGTGCCTGCGGGTAATTACAAACTGGTAGCGATAAACACAATTACACTACAACTGTACGATTGTCATTATCATTAGTTTACTTATGAGATTGAATTTTTCATAATTTATACAATTTTTTTCTCTTTCATTCACGTTGGATAATCCAAAGGAAATCACGTGGTTATCTCATTATAATTTAGAGACAATTTTTAATACAGTTTCAGGGTTTGTTCTGGTGCGTCATTGGGATCCTCGCACTCCTCATATATTCATGTTCGATCAAAATCTCGGATGTCACCCCGCAGTTCTACAGACTCTACTTGGTCTATTTGTACAGTAAGTTTGATGTATTCAAAGAGACAGATTAGTTTTTCCAGGAGAAAAAATTTGCCTATAGAGGGAAATAAAATATCCACTCGAAAAACAAGTTCGTACTGCGAATTTTGACTTGTGTGTAACGTGTTTGACGTTATCGCGATTAGTGCGATATTGCGGATGTAATTTTTAATCAATTACCGAGCAATAATTTACCTTACGGTACGACCGTAATTCTTAGATAAATTCTGTCGTCTTATCACACCAGGCATCATAATCGCGTCAAAATCGACGTTTAAACATCGTATATCCAAACTGACTTTATCTCCTCGGTACAAAGAAATACGTGAATTCACCGGATTATGAGCTTAGCACGAAAATGAATCATTTGTCAAATGTCTGATATCCGTTATGATTTACACAACGCGACGACGAGAACGAAAATATTTTCCAAATTTCAACAACGATGAAAAAATCTCAAATTAATTGAATCGCTCTAATTATTTCCGCTGGTGGGAAATGCGGATCTGAGGAAATCGAGATCCTCACTGTTCGTAACGGAACCGTCGTCGTCACCTGGCCCACGGATGGGGTCGTCGCTTCGGGGATGTTTCATTCCTGGATCTTGGTCTACTTCACCTGCAGTTTGGCCTGGGTCGTAGCAGCCCTGCTTCTGATGAGTGAGTGTCCAACTGCACTTATCATTATTCAATGTGGGATTAGAGAACAATTTGAAATTATAATTGCGTAATCATCGCTATTTCCCCTAGTTGCTACATTTTCCGAAGTCAGAGGACCCAGAGGAGTCATGCTGAGGTCACCATGGTTGGTATTCACCAGTGTCTTTGTCATCCTTGACGTGATTGCGTCAGTTTTATTCGCGATCGATATCTCTCATACAACAGTACGTAAATCCTTTCACAGTTAAATAAGAAACGACATGAATTAATATTCATAATTAATTGAATCATTTTCCTTATATCCTCTAGAATTTGGAGAACCTTCTAGAATTCGTTGGAGTGTCGGTTGATCCGGATATTGAGATAAATTCATCGTCTACTTCTTCGATATTCGGGGCCCTCACGATGGCCCCGTCGATTTTAGTCCTCACAGTTTTTTCGAGACTACTTCTTGGCTGGGCCCTCAATCTTACTCTGCTTGTGAACGTCGCTCAGGACGCGAGGAACGGCGAGGTTCGTTTAGAAATTTAAAAAAAATCAAAGCCTGAGATACACGATTATTTGAATTAAAAGAAAGACTAAATTAGAATTTAAAAAAACATATTTTATCATTGATTTCGTATATTTCAATTCTCAATTTCATTCTCAGTCATCGGAGCCTGTAGCCACAGGACCTGAACCCCGAGAACCGTATCAACAATATTTACACAAGTTATCAACGATCGGTCCCGTTCCCGACGTCAAGTGGGATCCTTATCAGCGAAAAAGGTCAGAGTTACCGGTTCTAAAACCCCTGGAGAATCCGTCGCCTCCGAACGAACGGAAGAGGAAACAGTCTGACTATCAGCAGTACATGTTCTACGCCAAAAATTCGTCCGGACTAGACTACCTGGATGATATCGTCTCGGAACCACCGACTCCTGCGGCACGAGCTGATCCAACCACGTATGTGTGTGTATGTATATTACGCGATAATTACGGTCAAGTGATTTTAATTACGTCGGAAGATTACACAGAATTTTTGTCCTCAGCAACGATCATTTCTGGATCGCAGTAGGCCTAACATAAGTTTTTTTTTCGATTACAGAGGGGTGTGGCAGTTCTCAACATCCCAGGCTGAAAACCAGGGTAACTTGAATTCGTTCAAGGCCGGAATTTCCGCGGTACCGATACCGGCACCCGATTACGAGGGTCCCGGATCAGCTGAAGGCGACGATTCGTCCAAGAGTGAGTCCCATTCGTGATTTTTTTCTCTATTCTCTTCTCCGGTAGTTTCATGGTGATCAGGATTGACGAAAAACTTGTTACGTCTGATTTTTTATATTTACTTTTCACGTGAATAGAGTATTTAGATTATACAGCGTTTGAATTTCGCGGTTGCCTGTGACGTCAGACAGCGCAGATGGCGCTACGGTCTACCGTGATCGACATGCGGTGGCCGAGGTACTGCGTGACGTCATGTGGCGTTTGAACGTGGATAATTTTCAATTGCGGTTCACAGTCGCCAGGAATTGATTCTTTGATTTCTATATACTTTCGAAAAATTGTATTCAACCCATCACCGTGGATATTTGTTACTTTTCAATCTGAGGAAACTTTGCTATGTACTTTAAGGGGGAATAAAAAGGAAAGGGAAAGGTAATTTTCGGGGATTTTTTTTCACGGTAAACTATTAAAATTATCGGATCGGTTTTTTTTCTAGTTAAAAATATACCGTCAGGGCTGTTAGCGAGTCATTTTCTCATGATTATAGTCACTTTTTCCAACTTTTTACGAAATTTGATCTCTCAAGTCACTTTTCTGGTCACAATTTAGCTTTGCACTGCAAAAATATCATTTTGTCATTCACCCAAATCTGTTTTTTTCTCCATGTCCTACTGTGATCTGGAATTGAGATAAGATTTTGTTTATCGGATGATATCAGAAGACTATATTTTGTTAGAAATAATATAGAATTAATCAAATAATTGTTTCAAATTAATATTGTATTCTAGCTCCTCCAATTATAGAAATACAAACCAATTGTAACTTCTGTTGATGTAGTCAGTGAGCAATAATTGATTTTTCCAACTCACTTTTTATAGTCACTTTCTGGAGTAAAAAACTCGCTTTTCTTTACACATGCATGCAAAATCCTCGTTTGCCCACCGCTTGCGGACGCCCAAAATGGCCGATTGCCGCACTGTGCACGGGGCGATGCGCAAAATCCCTTCACCGGTGCAGCGGTGGGCAAAGTACTTTGCCCACCGGTGAAAGGATACCGCGCATCGCCCCCGTGCACAGTGCTGCAATCAGCCATTCCGGACGTCCGTACAAACGGTGAGCAAGATCTCGGATCTTGCATTACATTCATAAAGAAAAACAGTGTTCGATACGCGAGGTCAAACTCGCTTCTTGCGCACTGCGAGTCTGAAGGACGCACGAAGCCTCGGCTCCGCCTCGGCTTGTGCCTTCAGACTCGCAGTGCGCAAAACGCTCGTTTGGCCTCTTGTATCGAAATATACTATTTCTCACTTAGTTTGGAACACTCTGCTCGACGCTTTTGTTTTTGTCTAGAAATGCTGCAATTCTCGGAGTACTGGCAAAGTACAGATTAGCTAAAAGAAATAGACCCGCGATCCGATCGTAATATAAACAGTTTCTTCGATAAAAAATTGAGTACTAGGATTTATCCTTTTTTTCATTTTCGTTTCTAGGTTTATATTTCCTCTTAATTATGAAAATATATATACATATAATATCTTTGATTAAAAACCAATTTTTATATTGATTATCTTCGTTGATTATTTTCACAGAATACTGAAAGTAGGACTCTACGCGATACTGGACTGTGATCAAAACATGGTCGCAAATTATAATTATCAAGTAACAAGATATTATACCGATACCATGTAATAATTAGCTATTAGATTAAGAATAAATATAAGTGAACATGATTAGCATCACGGCAACTATTGTAAGATGTATCGATTAATATGCAATCGCATACAGATTAAGCTGTCAAAGTATGTCATATATGCAGTTTGTTCGATCATTACAGTAGATACAAAATTGAGTGACTATCATCAGCATTCACATGTAAAATTTGCTGATTGATCTGCGATACCTGGATATCAATTTCTTTTTTCTTTATCCTGTTTTTGATGGAATCGATTACAGGATTATTCAACCATATGAATCATATAATGACGTGATTAGATAATACACTGACATAATTCTTCGTGTAGCTGGTATAACGATAAACTCTTCGTTTCGTTTAATTATAATCGTTTCCAGCTGAATCGTCGATTATGGAGTTCATTATCGTAGAAACTGACGACGCAGGTGCTTAAATTCAGAAAAATTACCAACCCCGTTTATTTCAATAATTAAACAATCCTTCATCACCCTAATCGTCGACATTAAGACAATTTACACACTTCGTTCTCCAGTTCGTCGTCACTTTCGACGCTGCGAATTTCAGCTTAAATACAGATCGACCGAAAAACTGAAGATAACAAAATTATTCGCCAGCAATTCGTGACAATCAACTATGGAAAAATACGTTTCTTTGAATCTGTGGTCATTCCGTGTGATCGGGGCTTGGCACCCGCAGAGTAATTCACATTTTGAGATGAGGCTGTCACCTCTCCTGCGTCTGATGACCGTAGCGTCACTCCTCTTCATTATAATACCAGGCGGAATAGCCGCAGAGGGTTACTTGCGTCGTTTAGACGTTCCCCGGGGCGCGGAGACCCTGGCCTTCGTGATAACCGCGACCGTAATTCTGTACAAGATCCTGAACATCTACTTCAGAAGAAACAAGATCCGCACTCTGCTCGAAAGGATGTCTGATATCTGGCTGCAGGCTTCGGACGACGATGTCAAAGCCATGACAAGTTTTGCAAAACTTGGCAAAACCGTCACCAAGCTCTACGTGGTCTTCGGTTTCTCCGCCTCAGCGTCATTCAGCGTTCAACCTTTCCTTAACTCGATTCTTTCCGATGGTCAGAATGATTCCTCGAGAATCATCAACAGTCTGCCATTCAAAGGGTGGGAACATCTGACTATGAACAGTTCACAGTCCGAGACTCCAATCGCCCTCGTCTTCACGGGTCACGTTATCGCCGGGACTCTGGCTTCCGTAGCCTCCATCGGTCATGACTGCTTCTTCGTCGTGCTGATCCTCCACGTCTGTGCTAATCTACGAGCGATCGCTTCTAGCTTGACGAGATTAACGTTTCTGGAAGAGGATGGGGACGTGGAGGATGAGGTTACGCGTTGTGGTCGAAGCTTCCGAGGTATCATAGAGTAAGTGACCTTGTATTCATGCCCTTTGGGCCAATCGACCTTCTTCCCAGTCTGTGTAGTTTTTTTTTTTTTTTTTTTTTGGTACTCTTCTACGTATTCATATTCACTTATTCACATGTGGAAATCTCGACTGAACCTACATTTTTACCATCTGGGTCCCGAACCACCAGGAGTCACGGTATAAATCGTTGAAAAAAATCCAGAGGTATCTGCCTGGGTTCGAACACGCGAACTTCGGATTTCAAGTCCCACGCCTGTAGCCCCTGAGCCACCGTGACTCCTTACATTCCAAACATTCGTTATTGCTATTCGAATGACTCCTCAGGTACACTCAAGAGCTCGAGGATATCTTGAGCCTCTTTCTACTGGCCCAGTCAGTTACCAGCACTTTCGTTATTTGTCTGACAGGTTTTCTGATGAGTAGGGTGAGTAAAAGACCAAGAATAAGGTTCACCGATTTATTATGATATATTGAATTCTTCGTTATGATCGCAGAATATACAGAACAACAAAGAAGTCTTCAAGCACGTTTCGTACTGGTTCGGAGCTCTTTTTCAGCTCTTCGTATTCTGCTGGGCAGCGGATCATTTGCAAACTGAAGTGAGTCTTGTAGCTGTAACGGCTTCGATTGCGTGTTAATTGGGAAGAATCTTCGTGTGTGCGTCACACGTCTGATGTTGTTTACACAAGCTTGGTGTATCTATGCGTACAATACACAAGTTATGATACAGACAAACACGGTGGGGCGTTCAGCCTACGAGGCGTATGGGAATCTGATGAGCCTGGATTTGAAAAACCACGAACGTCATCGACACCTACATTCTAAAATCTCGCGATATTTGCTGATGATTTTACTCCGGTCTCAGGTCCCCCTCAAAATAACTGCTGGAAACTTCTACGTCATGTCTTTGGAAAGTTATACAAATGTCAGTTTTCATTTCTATTTTTATGCTCTTCAATTAAGAGGGTGTAGATTTTTTATACTCTGTGTATTTTCACCTTTTCAGATGCTCAGCAGTTCGTATTCGTATTTCACCCTTCTGCGAGCTACTGCTGCGGATAAAAAAACTTGAATGCAACTTGGATTGAAATTGTACTGTCAGAAGGCTTCAGAATCGTAATACTGTATTCGCAATGTTAAAAAGCATGATTTCAAGCGAATTAATGATAATTGAATAAATGTTCGAGGTTTCAGAGTTTCAGTGATGAAATTTATTCAATTCCAAGTAAACAGAAAGTGCAAAAATTGACACAATACTTGAATGGCTTTTGGGAGCTGCCAAATTTCTTGCAATAAAGGCATAGAAAATATAAAAGATAAGAATCACAGACACTGTGAATTTAAAATATAACAACCATTTTATTAAACATTAAAAATAAAGGAACCTATATATCGTGCAGTTTACAAAATTGCATTTACCACGAAGGTATAGGTATAATATGTCAAAGAGGTAATTAATCAATTAATTATGCATACATATAATGTATAATATATAATAATAATAATAATTGTTTTATGTATACTTAAACGTAACGTAAAGGCTTTGATGTAATTTGGTTTTTGTACACGTACATATTTATGTTATGTATGTATATATATAATAATTATTTACATTATACAGTTCACGCTTATAGTAACTTATTACAATTATTATTGACGAAATTTATCGTTCCGAATTATAGATGTTATTAAAATAGTTTAATCAATTCGATGGAGCCACTATCTGCGGGACCGGAATACCACTCAGATCTAGAAGTCCGTTGTCCTTATGCGGAGGATCAAAGAAAGAGAGATTCACCTGCTCGTGACTGAAGAATAGACAGAAAATTCACAGAAATTATTCTAACGTTTCAATCCGGTGGAATGAAAAAATAAAAGAAGGAAAATATTGAAACTACAGAGTATAATTGACTTTTTTGTTTAATTTTTCAATCTTCTCACATTTATCACAGTATTTTCCTTCCGTTATGTAAAAATTGATCTTTTTGCGTACCTTTCCGTTGTATCATTTGTCGAATTGTTGGCGTCCGTCAATATCCCAATTTCGTAGACAACGGCTTTGATCACATACCTGGAAAAGGTATCAAAAACAAGATGAAAAATGTCTCTCTTTTCCCCGAATTCTATAGACTTACAAATCATTCGCGGTGGTGTTGGCCGTTTCGTTGGACAGGAGAGAGTCGACGGTGGTATCGGTTGGGTTTAATCCTGACGCAGGTACCGCGGCGTCCGCCGGAAGTGGACTAGCGACCGAAGAGGCGACGACGAAGATGCATACGACGGCACATATTACACGAGGATCGGAAATCGCCCTGGCGAACCGAGGGCTCGGGGAAACCTGTCGATGCCAAGAACGCGACATCGCGATGAGACACTGTGTGACATCCAGCACCCCACTATCCTCTCTACTTATACCTGTCAACACATCTCGTTATCACACTTCTCCCACCATATTCGCACCCTCTTCCGAATACCAGATGCACTGGATCGCTTCTTCCTCGTCACGTCTCTCTCTCTCTCTCTTTCTCTCTTCGCTATTATCCGCGTTATTAGTCTCGTTAGTGTATCATAAACGTGTCTAATTACACGATTCCTCTACGCAGTTATCAGAATACTTACGAAATAACAGCGAATCATTGATTGATTTCGCGTCACTCAGTATTGGTTCAATTTCATTAATCACCATTTAGAGACATTTTACAGAATTTTGAAACCTATAATTTACTCAAGAATTACAATTTTCGAAGGCCAATTCTTTAGAGTTTTCATCTAACAAAAGTTGTATTAAACAAAAAAAATTCTTATTCAAAGTAGGCTAGATATTTTAGAAAATTGTATCAGCGAAAAATTGAAAAATTCCATGATATGAGCCCGAAATTCCTGACATTTACCGTTTTTTTTTTCAGACACGTGAACATTTCTCAATTCAAACTTTGAACGTTCGATGCAGAGAGAAAGTACCTGTTCAAATTTTCAGATTTTTTTTATTTTAGTATCTCCATGAAACAAGTTATTCTTTATATCTCTTGTGTGAATAAAAAATCTGCCGAGTAACGGGTTTTGAAAATCATTGAACGTTACTTTGTGATTGACCTAGGAATAGATGAATATATTTTTATTTTAGTAGAAATAAATTAAATAATTTTTGTGTCGCTAGGCGTGTTATTGATATTTTGTCTTCTGTATTCATACACTTGTTGTGTTACAGGTATATAAAGAAGAAGAAAAAAAAGAACTTTCTTTACTTGAAAATCTGTGATTTCAGCTATAATATACGAATCCCGGCCTTTATTTCAGTAGAATTTGCGCAATAATTGGCGTTAGCTCGCGAAGTCGTTATTTCAAATCCCTTATGCGCTTATTAAATTAACAAGTTTGTTCAAACAGCGTACGATCGTCATACCAGCAAATCTTACGGCAGCGCAAATTAAACGATAGAAGATGTACGGAGGCCTCGAAATAAAACGTATCAACATGAAATTGACGAAATAACCGAACGTCTGCCTGCGTTGGGCGTCGAAAATTTCCTAAATATCGATTAAAAAAACTTTCTCCCAATCATTCCAGATATTTTTTCTTTAGTAAAATGAATCAATGAATGTATTTACAAGCATATTACATCTATTTATGTGTATTTAATATATTCAGTAAATTTTGTTATGTTTGGCAAAAATTCAACCAAGTCATTTATTTGCTCTAATCATTTGCAAGATTTTGTAGTACGTCTTTCCGAAGAATGTATTTAGGTATGTGGCTAATACGTGTAATTCCCAGTAGGCAAATAATGAAGTTCGGTGTCTGTTCGACCTCAAACGATAGCGAATGACGCGTTTGGATTTCTATTGACGCGAGTGAGCGCACGGTTAAAGTAACTTTATTGTCCTTCGAGGAAACCGACATGCGATTCACGAACAAACAATATTGACAATGTGTTCAACGAATTTGAATAATTACCGCGATTAGCGAACGCCTGGTGGTCCGCAACCGGCGTTACACGCGACTAGAGTTGCCTACGAGAAGGCGAACCGCGCGCAGGGGCTGATTGCGGGGGTGGATGAACCTCGTAGTCGGTAATATTGCGCCTGCGTACGTGGATATTGCGAAAGGCATGACAGAAACTCTCGTACGTTTACCTTGCGGATATCAGTGATAATTTTTTTCACGTGAGAAATACGGTAGGAATGATATTCCGCATCACAGGGGTGCCTGAAACGTGATAGTGACTCAAAAAAAGCATCGCATGTTTACCGTTCTGTGAACCAGAATGAATAATTCACCCCAAAATAAGGAACTCGTGGTTACCCATCGGCCCGGGCTAGACAGCAGCGACGAGGAGGAATGGAGCGGGGTAAAAAAAAACACACTGAACCCTTGTGGCTATCTTCCAATTCATTTTATTCTTAGAATTTGTGATTTAATCGACAAATCCCAGACTAGATTGTCCGTCTTTTGGTCTGGAGAAGACGATCGATTTTTTTAGAGTCTGATTAATTGATTTAAAGGCCGGCCGCACTCTATAGTCTCCCTTCATCCGGTCCGTCACCCCTTTCACTGTAGCGTCATCGTGACGAGGAAACATATGATCCCGATGCGTGATACATGAGGGGTGATATTGAATAACGAATGCAGACATTATGCGATTTCGCGGCTCTTATTCGCATTCGGTCGCTGTCATGCAGCGGGGGAAAAAATAAGCCAGCGGCTTCTGTGTTGCGGATAAATCATTGAATATATCAGAAATTATCACAAAATTGTAGGATCATTGAATATAGCATGCGGAGGCAATTAAATTTCTCTTGGTACCTTCAATAATAAAGTGATCATCTCTTATAGACTGAGTATTTTGGATAACCGCCACAGCAACTTGCTTGACTTATTCAACCAGTGGTATGTAGGTATAATCATTCCATTGCTTCATCTTGCCTCCGTTTCTGTGGTATATTATGTCTCGTTTAATCATATACGTTCTTCCACGAATTTCTACCAATGACCAGAGAAATTCAGACTTCGTGGTTTTTACGTACCCTGAAGTGATTGCAGCCTCTCCATCTTCAGCCCGGGATTTGATTATTACCGAGAAAATTCGTCCCTTACACATTTTGGCCAAGCAGTTTGCCGTACAATTAGTATCGGGGTCCAGAAAGTCCGCAGGAATATATCTCCGTCAATTTGACAGATTCCGTTAACGTAGAACCGTCTACACCACAGTCAATATGAATGACAATCATACGTTGAAAACGCTTGTAGAATTTCATACAATTTACATTGTATCACTATTGGAAAGTAGGATTTAGGTCATTCATCAGCAGGAATGTATGGTATATTCCTTATACATTTCGAAATGAGCCTTGGGAGGAACGTCTTCTGTCGAAACTACGTTATGACCATGTTTTTTTCCATAGAGAAACCAGTAACCGGTGAAAAAGAGTCCCAGCTAGGGACCGATATTAATTCGAATTGCGTAGCGTGGAAACAAGGCAATTGCTCCAAACCGGTCAGTTTCGGCTTTTCTAGACTTCTCGACTTCTCTAAGTGAAATTGTCAACGCAGCTCTGATATTATCACCGTCAGGATGATGAGATACTTATTTTCTTCACATCTTCGGATCCACAGAAACTGAGTCCGTGTTATTTTGCATACCAAATATTTATTCGATTCAATGTTGATAACCGCATTATTACAATTGGAATACAATATAAAGCATAATTTTGAAAAGATAATATTCCATTCTGTTTAAATTATTCGCTTGGCCCATGGCGACGATTCGGTATTCGGTGTCACAGCCACATTATCGCCGTTTTTCCAAGTTGGTGCTGGTCTGGGTCCGCGAATAAAGATCGACTGGAATACGGAACTGCAATAAAAATGAGTAGATTGTTCCCCGTCGTGCATGCGTGAACGGATGATGGATATAATTCATTTAAAGGATGAAGAAGTACACGTCCTAATTTTTATACTCACTCATCCTCGCAGGTGTTCCGCCGACAGCACATAATAACCCCCCTTAGGTACGTATGGTCTGGAAAAAGTCAAGTCGGTACATCATTTATTTGTTCAATATCGGCATTGGCACATGGTTGGTGTCACTGCATGTCAATTACTTGGTTGTCTCGTCGGCCATAACCATGGTGTCCAGGAGCTGGGAGAAGGCCAGCACGGCGAAGAGCAGACAGGCGACTCGGTTCATGGTGGATACTCGATGTAGTAGCTACTTTGCAAGCAAAATTTACTTCTTGTGGCGAACGTCGGTGGGCCTCCGTATTTATACCCTCAAAACGGACCCCACCAAGTACTCGATTACGAGTAATTGATAACGGCATCCGCAATTACTGCTTATCACGTGAAATATCGAAAATAATTGTGAACTTCAAGCTCGCCCTAGTTGACTGAAATTGTCACGTACATACCTACTAAGGTGGCACGCACATTTAATTACCGTCAGTTCTGACCAATATAATAAACCCTACAAAGACGAAGGTGACTGGAGAATTTTCATTTTTATATGTCGTTTAATGAAGACGTCGTAAAAATCGATTTATCTTCATTTGGTATAATTGGCGGCTCTCACCCCGTCAATTCCTGAATGGTCCCAGTACATGAAGGTGATCTCAATTTCACTGAAAAATATTGATTCACAAAGGTCGCTCGGTACTTGCGAACAAAATTATTTTTCCCAAATGTCATTTTTTTTTCTCTTCCCCTCTTCACTCCGACTCCCACATCTTCAAAATCTGAATCAAAATTCTAAATTTGGCGGACATTAACACACATCTTGCAGAATTTCTTCAGAATCGTTAGAGTAAAGTAAAAATGACTAAAAAATAGCGAAGAAACTGAACAAATACGGTTCCTCGAGTACCAAGAGTAGTACTAGAGATAAGAGGTCGAAATTTGGGGGGAACCTGGTTTCTAATGGAGCGCTAGAATCTGCCGCACGGTCCCATAACACTCTGATGAAATTTCTATTTTTTCTTGCAGATGCATTTTTTCAAGCAATTTTCATCGCAATCGAATTTTTATCGTTATAAGATTGGATACCGCTATCATGACTGCACACGGAAATTTTTAACCACTAGTTTTCGTATGTTACCGGTTCTACAAGGTGACCGCCTCATTTTCACAGTGTTAGTTATCACCGTAGTCGAACGTATAATATTGCAAAGCGTTTGTTGTGTGAGTGGATGAAATTGATGTAGCCTTAAGAGACCAATTTCGTATCGCAAGGAATTTCCCGGTGAAAATAATTTGTATACTTAATTCTTTTTTTCATTTTTCCTTTCTTGTTCACTCATTGCCGTTTACACCTATGTCGCCAAACTGTATTACTTTCAATATAAGTAACAGGGTTTTTACCCCGTTTATAATTCAATGAATTAATCAATAATAAATAAATTACAGGCGGTCGTTGAGAGGTCAAAGTCAGATCGAGTACCTCGTGCGGACGAGGATAGACGACGAAGAACGATCATTGTGGAGAAGAAGAATGGAACCTACGGTTTCACCCTACAGGTAGAGAGAAATAAGAACTTCCTCGAATTCTCAATTCTTTTCAGATTCTACAGTATTTTGATTCCCTCATTCGCAGAGCTACGGTATCCACTACAAACGCGAGCAGGAGATCGAGATGGTCACCTACGTCGACTACATCGAGTACGATGGTCCAGCGTTCAAGGCCGGAATGCGCGAGGGTGACGTGATCCTCTCGATAAACGGTCACGAGATGGACCGTGCTGACCATAAAACTCTGGTCAGTTTCATCAAGAACTGTGACGCGCGAATGCGGATGGTCGTCCTCTTCGAGGACTGTGTGAAAAAGGTATCGCTAAACGCTGGATCAGAATTCAAAGCCAGAATACAGCAGCTGCTTTCTCGACCACTCAGGTCGAACTGCACATGCGCTACATCGAGCTTCAACGAGCTCTCCAATCCCGTTTGGGAGAATTGGAACGACTGTGCGAACGAGAGAGGTCCATCCTGATGGGCAGATGGAAGACGCACTCACTTCCGGCAAGAAAACGGACCCCGAGCACGACTGCCACGACCAGCAGCCAGAACCAGCCCTCTCCCTCGTCGAGCTTCGCGTCCTCGGCCACCCCATGCTGCAGGCCAGCAGCCTCTACGGAGCACCTTCTTCTGTACAGCGTGGTAACGGTCCATATTGCACAGCCCCTTCATATGTTATAGTTCTCAAATATTCATCGTCCTCTGATGTACTCTTTCAGTATGCGGATGGAAGACCTTGTCTCGTTCCCCGAAGCGCAGCCTGTCTGGTGACCATCGGTCCCCCGAGGTCGCGGAGCGACCATCACCACTTCCTCCAGTCCTCGAAGGGCGGGGGCGCGAACGAGATACAGATCGGAGTGTCATCGCGGTACAGCTACCACCAGGCCAACGGCATCGTCACCGCCTCTGGTGGTGGCTGCGCGAAGAGCGGGCAGGTCCAGCAGCACAGCAAGTCATCCCCCCAGCAGCAATGCTCTGGCTCGAGTGAGACCCAGACAGCCTCGAACAACGGACTCTGTGTCGCTTGCATCCCCGGGACCGGGGGTCGCAGGGAACCTTCCGAAGGCGGAAGCCTCGATGCCTACGACCTGGCCAGCCCTTGCTGCGACCCGAACTGCGTTCCGAGCCGAAGGAGACGGGAGAAGCAGCGGAGGGCGAGGAACGAGCAGCAGCAGCAGCAACAACAACAGCAGCAGCAGCAGCAGCAGCAGCAGAGGGAGCAGCAGCAGCACGTTGTACACGTCTGTCCGAGGGCCTCGGGACACAGTCTTCACTCGATAACGAGCAGCGAGGTCTCGACGGCCGCGGACAGCGTTGCTTCCTGTTCAACCTCCCTCAGCACTGACACGCTCTACTGGGATCCGACAGCGCACCAGCGTCCCCCAGCCTGTCTCCAATACGCGAAGCCGAAGTCGTGGGACAACCTGACCACCAAGGCGTTCGGGGGCTACGGTTTCGGCTACGGCTACCTCGACACCGGGACGATAAAGACGCACAGTGCCGAGAGACCGCCGAAGAGCGGAGGATCCCACGGGAGGTCGAAGACCCCGAATTCTACCAGTTCGGGGCAGAGGTCGAGGAACGTTCAGGGAACCACGGTATACGTCTCGCATCACCCCCACGGTTCCGCGGGTCACGCGGTCCACACTGCCGGTGGAATCAGGCAGTTCCAGCCGACCAAGTCGACGGAGAGTCTGCTGCTCCCGCCAACGGCGTATCTTCAGGACGATCTGGAGGGAAGTCATAGCTGCGAGTGTCTCGATGGACCGAGCCCGAGATTCGTTCAGGTTCTGCTAGAGAAACATAAGCGGCAAGAGGATCAGGTCGCTCATGTTGGCAATTCCGGGGCCGTTAGCCACTCGGCTCAGGCCAGACACCGGAGGGCTAGTCATTCGGAGGCCAAACTAAGATCGGCCGTCAATAACTCCGAGGTTACCAGGCTGTAACGCGGAGTTTATTGTTCGATTCTATGGATATCGTATATCCATTGGATTACAATGAGACAATATGTATAATTATACGGCAGAGGCATTGACAAGTGACCTTTTGACGCCTGTTTTCGCCTACCGCTGAGTTTCAAGCTGCGGTATAAAGTCTTTTTACCGCAACTTTGATGCGCAGTTCGAAGCGCGCAGTCACAGTTGCGGCATCAATTCATCCACAAAGTCATCATACGCAGCTCGTGCGGATCTCAACTGGCGTCAAAGTGACGTTCTATGCCTTTTCCGTAAAAAACGTTGTATAGGACGCGCGCGTAAAGTGACTGTTCAGCAAGGATTATGTTTTTCGTACTCTCCGCAGGCTCTGCCTCAGGCTCGCCAGGCAAAACAGCGGCTCGTACGGAAAAAGATAACCTTGCCGAGTAAACAGTCACTTTACGCGCATGCTACATAAATATAGCTATTATACGTGATACGTATATCGTGCTATAGGAAAAACTTGAACCCCTTTTACTACGCTATGGTGTAAGAATTAACAATCATCTAGTTTTGTTATACGAGAATGAAAAAAAAAAGAATCAACTATACGGTTCCTAGATTTGACGTCAGATTTTCTAAATGCCTGTTTTTTGAGTCAAATACGGATATGAACAAACATGAGAATAATTACTTTTCAAGCTATCGCACAATCAACGTAATAAAGTATTAGAGAAGTAATGTGTATGTGATCGTAATGTGCATCGACTGAATCTGATTATATGCTGCATTTATAGGTTATGCACGCTTCAACTATAGATATACATATGCTCAGTTATATCAATGAGAAAATAAGACAGAATGTAGAAAACCTCATGGTTTTCCACACAAGCGACAACACGTTACGTGTTATTCTGTTTTTTCGGTATAACCATCGAAAAGTCACTTTTTCAAACGCAGCCAACTTCAGGACTGCCCTACAAAGACTTTACAATGCAGCTTGCTTAGTGCGGATTTCAACTGACGTAAAAGTGACTTTCAATGGTTTCACGGAAAAAGTATATTTTATGAGGCGTACTCGCCAACAAGAGGTATAAGAGGTTATAGCGTCCCTGATGCCACGAGCCTGCAGGCAACGCCAACGTCTTGAGGCGACGAAGCGAAAATCATGAAGTTGAAGCTAGCAGCCAAAAGTGCTGAAGCCAATAGAAATTAGACGATGAGGCCATAGAATTTGAATTTTGTGAAACATTATGAGAAGGGATATATTCCTAAAAGTGTAGACATGAATCTTTACTGCGTGATTCCGTATTCAGGAGAAGTTTAAAATGTCTAGCTTCAGCTTCACGGACGAAGCCAGTGAGGATAAAGAAGAAGAACAACGCCAACGTCTCGTGCGGAAAACATAACCTCACCCAAAAACGGTTGATACTATACATTCTATTTTTGGTTTCTTTCTTCCTTTCATCTCGCGAAAGATTTATATGTTATACCGCTATACATGTATTCAACGGCTTTGTAAAGTGTTCATATACATATTAGGTATAAATATATGGGGCATTCCACGTCAAACCGACCCCCCATGAGCGTGACCCTCTTGGATTTCGATGCCCAATGGATTTTTTGGTTCGTTTTGGTCAAAAATGATGCCTCTAATTTTTTAAAAATTTTCCGACATTTTTGAAGGTCGTATGGTGACCTTAAATATCATCATCAAGATGGACATTTTTAAAATGGCTGATTTTTTTTT